>JAAVUD010000010.1:0-197070 GCA_014898915.1 Fusarium chlamydosporum | reverse complement strand
AGGGGTAACTTATATATATAGTAGTTTAAATATAATAACATTAAGTTTAATACTCTAACTAGGAAACTAAAGTTAACCTGCTTGAATATGTCCCTAATTTCTTTTTTATATCTTTCCCTGTAGCCTTCATATAACTTTTTAGTCTATAGAGGGAACTAATACTTCCGGGACCAACCATGAGTTCTCAAAACAGTATGCAAGCATGAACGGTTATATGTTCCCTATAGTCACCTATACCTGTCCTGGTTGGAACATCTACCGTCGAGACAAGTACTGCTACAGTTAAAAGCACAAGATCTGGCCTTAGTTGTGACGGTCCTGGCACGCCATGTAATGGAGGCGATTTTGCTAATGTTTGCTGCAATTCTGTGATGTTTGGCACTCCAGCCTGCATGATTGTCGGAAGTGAAAGCGAAGGTACCTGTACATAAATCTTGTGAAAAACGCCGGTAGAGCTCACTCGCCATCGACCGCACTACGACTGTTATGTATATATCTTCCATTACTAGACTTTTAATCCGACTGACTTCTTTACTGTCGTATGGAAGATGTTGGTATTGATACTTGATAAAAAATAGGCTAGCGATGGTGGCTGTTAGTCGGCCAAGAAAGCGCCAAGTGATGGACAGGACTTGGGTAAAACGATAAGCATAATTCAAAGTGCATGCATGTATCGATGTATTTGTGTAAATATTGTGAGATCATCAAGCGATTGCTCGACTTGGGTATATTCAAGACATGTATTAAATGGACACAGGATCACTTGTTGTAGGGTTAACATACACATAAGAGTGTTTGCTACAGCTAGTCATGTCCTTGACATCGTTAATATATCTCATTAATAACGCTACCCATGTCTGGACTGCACTCACTCGCATTGAAGATCCATTAGCTGGTCAATATTGTGGGCTCATTCTGCGGACAACCGCGCCGTGATATCTTGGAGGACAGCATCCTTTATCCTCCTGGCCGTCTCATCGCTTACTTGGCCTTCTTCGAGGAATTTGACAGTACCCTCCATCGTGCGCATGTCGTCACGCAGTTCCGTCAATTCGTTATCGAATGTATCGAACAATTCTTCGCGTAAGTTATTCGTCAACTCCTCGGCTGCTGTGTCAAGAACCTCAAAACTGTGTTTCAGGTTTTGTTGCGACATCTCCAAGGCCGTGCATCGCTCTCGGAGTGTATCCACGTCTTGACTCAGATCTTTATTGTCATGTCGCAATTTGTTGTTCTCTGCCACCAGGGCTTCAATCCGCTTTTGATCCTCTGCCCTGGCCTCCTTCATGGCTCGTAGCTCGAGCCATAAAAGAGCAATGTCGTCAGGTCGCTTGACTTCGCTGTCCTCTCGAGGGCGCTTTCTCGAATCGATGGGCGGTGGCGGGGGGGAGGACTCTACTTCGTTATACGACGGCGGGGGACCTGATGCCTCAGATGATAGATTGACAAGCTTAGCCCCTAGGCCACCGTACATGCTAGCAAGATGAAACCTGGTGCTGCGGAAAGACTTGAAGAGCCCTTGCTGAAGCGCGTCGCTAACAGCAGGCAAGCCTGGATTGGAGGGGGCCTCACGAGCTTCAATATAGATAGAGAAAGCTGTGGCTTGACTAAGCTCGCGAATTGCATCGAGCACTATCCCGGATGGTGCACGAGCCGGACATACCGGCTCGAGAGCGGCCGTGGGTAGTAGGACATCGGGAGAGTGACTCAAGCGGAGACGGAGGCAGTAGGTAATTGACTTGAACTCTTGCTGTACTATGTTGCTAACCGTCGGGCTTGTATCAAGATCCAACGACGTGATGGCAGATGCACAGACTCGGAGTGTGATAGCTGACTGCTCTACTCCTTTGAGCTTGGCGGGTATACTGAGTTCGAAGAAAGCGCTTTTTTGGTCGAAGTGAGTGGAAAGAGTTATCGAGCTTGTTTTCGGGTCAGGCTTCGCCAATATACGTGTCGCGTTGTCCGATTCCCAGGATATAACAGCATTGGTGGAGTGATTGATGTCGATGGTTGATGAGGAAGACATTACTGCTGCAGTCAGTGCGACAAATTCCTCGACTTACCTGAGTAGACAGGCAGCTTCGCCAGCCCGAGCAACGACCAAGAAGATCAGCTTCGCTGACAGGCAACCTGTTAGTCTCCAGCGAGCTGCAAGACCAAGCAGGTCCCTTCTACAGTCCCCGGTTGTTCCAGCAAAGGAGGCAAAGCGCTCGTTTGAAGGGTGCAAGTCGGAATTTTAATGGACTGCAGCGCGATTCACCGCTTCTTGCGACGCGTTTCGGGTGATGGCTTAGCGTGCCAAAGGGCATATGTCGATGGTCAAAAGTTTGCGACGATATAAGTATGAAGACATTAGAGGGGGGAATGAAGACATCGCGATAGAACGCTAAAGCAAGGAGTTAGTAGAGCATAATGTGCGTGGTAATGAGTTAAGTGTGAATCAAGAGTGCTCGGAGAGGCTGGGTACAAGTGGAGAGGCGCTACGGAGGAATGGATAGCCCGTGGACCGGGTATTTGCATCAGTCGTGGCTGCCTGTGGCTGATTTGTGGCTGACTTGTGACTGCTGCGAGTGGATCCGTTCTCATCTCGGCAAACGGGCAGTGTGACAAATGATATCATTAAAGTCTTCCTTTATGCCTTCTAACTGTTTGCCAGCCAGATGTCTCTTACCCATGCTAATAGCACAAATGCTTCCCTTTTTATCGCCTTATTACAAAGTCAATATTAACAGCTTGAAACTGATATCTGTACTATACATATCAATTTGTCACAGTTAGCTCCCTTCCCCAGTGCGCCTTCAACGACGTCGATGATACTAACCGAATTTCAAAGACCTCTTCAAGAGTAGCCCATCACCGATCAAATGATCCTTTTTCTCAATTGTGACTTTGTGTTTGTAGCTGGTCGGAAACTTAAGTCGAATGTCTGACAAATCGTCAGCTGAGTAAAGCGTGCTGATTTTACGCTCATAACAGCTTCGTACCAGTCACGTGTAGTACCAGTTTTGCTTTCGCGTATATAATCATAGCTTAGTCTGCGATAAATCTTTAGCCAGAGTAAGGTACCATCAAACTTGTGTATCAGCAGTCCATAAGTGTAGAGAAGACAAGATGCTTTCGTCTTTTAACATCTTACCCTAGATAGATAGCATATATCTGCTCTTTTGAATTACAGAGCTGAATATAAGAATATCTATGAGTTGACATTTAATATTATAATAAAGATGTTTACATTTCTAATAGTAGTTGAACTCTCCACACCTACTTATGATCTAGTTGACAAGATCTTCTTTTCTTCTTGAATTTTCGCGTTATAGTTGAAAGCCATATGCATACAGTTGCCCGGACATACATTTCAGCGAGGTATTTATTCACAATAGGAATACAGCCTTCTAATTGAAGAATAACTTACCCCAGCTACTTGCTCAGCTGACTCGAGTATTTCCCCCAATCCTGTTATTATCCATGCAGTGAGACCGTCCTTACAAAAGTCCTTCATCGGTAGTTAGCAGCCATTCTTGTTCTAAGCTTACAAGGATTAAGCATAAGACGAAGCCTGTGCGTAGTCGGAGCACGGCGGACATTGCCAAGAATAGAAGGTACAGGGGTATTCACTCCAGTGCAAAACTACACTAAGATATTCATGGGATAGCCTCGGGTATACCATGCCCACTTGCTATTCAAAGCGGCAGGTCGAGGTAGATAGGTTCAATTGCAAATGGAGTCCATTGGCATTCAGCTACTGTGATAGGGACTAAGGACAGATAAGGACTGTTTTATACAATACAATGTGATGAACCTTTGATCAAAGTGAACGGGGATTTGGCATAAGTGGAAATGATCTCCATGAGACAGCATGATAGATGAATTATGTCTGTCTGGTGTCGTTATGGCACATGTCAGTATCTCATTATAAATACGCGCCTTAAACCGCATGATCAATGAACCAGACATACTCCATATTATCTTTTCAAAGTCACAATATTATAATAATGGTTTCCAAGCTTGCTGTGGCGCTCTTCTTTGGCAATGCCCTTGCCAGTCTGACAGGCCGAGCCCTTCCTCCTCGCTGTGCCGTTGTCGACCCAACTGCCGAGCAAATCCAGCATGCCCAAGAGTTGAAGAAGATCGAGTCAGTCTCCAAGATTGCTGCTTCTTCCATCACTGTCGATACATACTTCCACGTTGTATCCTCGTCTTCTTCAAAGTACATCTCCAAAGCCAAGCTTCAAGCTCAGTTGGACGCCCTCAACGAGGCTTATGGACCTCAAGATGTTACCTTTAAGCTCATTGACACAACCTTCACCACCAACTCTAACTGGGCTTCTGGTAGTGGCGAAGTTGCCATGAAGCGACAGCTTCGTCAGGGAGATTACAAAACTCTCAACCTCTACTTCACTGATGTCGCTAAGCTCGAGGGCATGGAAGCTCTCGGATACTGTTTCTTCCCCGAACCCAATGTCTCGACCGGATCTCAGACTTTTATCCGGGATGGCTGCGTTATAGTTGCTGAGACTGTCCCCGGAGGCTCGGCTGCTCCTTACAACCTGGGAGGAACTGCCGTTCACGAGGTTGGCCACTGGTTTAACCTCTTCCATACTTTCCAAGATGGCTGCAATGGCGGAGATCTTGTTAGCGATACCCCCGCTCAGGCCTCGCAAACAAGTGGATGCCCTGCTCGCAGGGATAGCTGCCCTAACCAGCCTGGTGATGACCCCATTCACAACTACATGGATTATTCCGATGAGTATGTTACTACAGTGTATGCCTTTCCGAGTAGGATGCTAACCTATGTTACAGTGTTTGTTATGAACAGTTTACACCTGGTCAGAAGACTCGCATGCATTCTGCTTGGAATACTTATCGCAAGTAAGAGGAAACCAATCTGATTAGTTGTATATAAGCATTAGAATATTTTTCTTGTATATTATTAAGGTCATCAAGATGGGATACATTACAATACCATCCGTCTAAGCTAGTTTAGCTCGAGTACAACAGAACATCTATTTTTAGTGCGCATTTATCTCGATGTAGCCATAAAGCCTCTCTAGTGATGTATCACCAGAGCCAGAAGTGTCTGCCTAATTGCTCGTAACGCACTAGTTTGCCTGGCCACGTAACCCGATAAATTAGGCACCTGCATTTTTCCTACCCAGGAGCCGCTGATATATATAGAGGAGTACTTAGACATGATATCAATTTATCATTACACTTGTTATTTAACCGTTCCCACACATAGTCTCGCCCATTCTTCTCGCTTTCTTGGGGCGATTATCACTTTAACAATGGATTCTTCTATGAGCCTGCCCGAAAGTTCGTCTCACAACTTGAGCCCTAGTGCTTTAGCAAAGAGAGGAAATGAAATCACTGGCCTTTCAATTTATCAGGATACAAACGACGACATAACGCTCGATAGAGCGCAAGAATTGATGTCGGAGATGAACGCCGATGTGCCACAAGGGGGAAAAGATGTGGTGTTCGGGGAAAAAGAATCCCAACGCTTGCGCTTCTGGGAAGCCAGGTCAGATCGACCCAAAACACCTATCATTGTCTATGTTCATGGCGGTAGTTGGACCATTGGGACTTACCTTGACTCTGTCGGCTCAGCGAAAGTCGGGTATTTGAACTCCTTGGGCTACGCGTTTGCGTCCATCGATTACACGCTCATTCCAAAGGTTACCGTGAAGGAACAAGTGCAAGAGGTCGCCGATGCACTGGCATTTCTGATCGACAACGCAGAGATGCTTCGAATCGACCCTGAATGTCTTGTCCTGATGGGCCATAGCTCTGGTGCGCACGTCGCTACTTTGATCGGAACTGATACGAGCTACGCGAGAAAAGCTGGGTTTAACATAGGTGCTTTGAGGGGTGTTATTGCACTAGACGGTTCAAACTACAACGCGGCTGCTTCCATCTTAGATAACACAGGGTCGATTGTAACCAACATGTTTGCTGGACTGGGTACTGATCCAGAGTCGTTAAACGCAATGTCGCCTACACACCACGCCGCGGCGCCAAACGCTTGTGCATTCTTGCTTCTTCATGCGCAGCGCAAAGGGGATATTCGACAGGCGATAGAGCTCTCTACGTCCTTGAAGGCCGCAGGTACGAGTGTTAATTTACACGTCTTCGAAGGTGAGGGCTTTGAAGGGCATATAGCGCTGCTTTTGAGAATCGGCGAGGAGAACTATCCTGCAACAAAGGTTTTGAAAGCATGGTTGGAGGAGCATGTTCCGAGTTAGGGCTAGAAGTTATCTAAGTTACCTAAATCTCATGCCGGGGTTAAGCTCAAACCCGTCTGTTCCCATTGGACAAATAGTAACAAAGAATTGAAATGGAAACATCATATTGCTACTTACGATGCACCGAACATTACATAATGAAAGACAATGCATCCAGTATGACTAGAAATGTTATACAGTATATTTGCGGCTGCTGACTTCTCATATGTCGAACAGGTTAAATTGCATGAGATCGATTCCAAAGCTAGCGCCGGGACAGCTCATGTGGGGGATAGCCCTGCACCAATCTAGCTCACGACCCATCCCACGATGTTTGAAGTATCTTAAGAGGGTCGCCTGTGCGTAACAAGTTATCTGCGGACCAAAAGTGCCATTTCCATTTCGATAACAAAACTCCATACTCTGACATAGGAGTCGAGCTAAACCCCGAGCATGCGCCGGAATGCCTTCGAGCACATCAGTTGCAATGCTATGCTTCGAACTATCATCATTATGTGCCCTAATAGTACTATCATTGTGGTTCGGCGGACAAAGAAGAAGGACCGTGTCAAGGATATCAAGCATTATACTGGAGCAAAATATCCATGCACTTGCGGCTTGTATAGAGGAAAAAATCAGCGCAAACGGAAACAGCCGCTCCAAATGATTGCTGTCTGTTGGATTACTGGCTATAGCGGGAACAGACCAGTATACCGGCTTGCCATCTTGACTCCAGATGCATTTATTGTAAAGGATGCGCCAATGATCGAGGTCGTGAAACTTCTGGATAAGCCGATCAATGTACGTTGTCAAATTAATGTAGATGCGCTTGTCTTTGGACAAGCCATGTGCACTAGCGATAATCGAGGGTATGTCAATAACAAGATCCAATAGGCCGCTGAAGGATCCAGGAGCAGTGGCTGCGCCGATATGTTGTCGCCAGAGATAAGGCTCGAGTAGAAGGGAGTGCTTTTGAACCATGGCTTGAATGATCTATAGCAATGTGAGCATAGCTTCAATGTTTCCATTCGATCCTATACTGACGCATATGACACATAGGCGTCTACATAGATCGCACCAGTTCTGCGTTTTGGTTCCCGATATAGCACGATTGCGCAGAATCTCAGATATACCTTGGGCATGTGCGTTCCAGCTGGAGCTTGTATGAAAGAGAAATAGCTATCTTACGTAAGAATTTAGTTAAAGCTTTTGGAAACCCTTGTACTAACCTCGCAAGTAGAAACGATAACAATGGCAGCAAGGCTTTCGTCGCTACCTCCCACTGCTGGGATATCTAGGATTGTAATGATCTTGGAAATAGCCTCATTGTACAGCTGCACTGTCTGGTCATACGAGATCCTTCTTTCTCCTGATAGCCGAATTTGAATGGCGGAGAAGGCCAGGAGAGAATAGTCTAGCGCCTCACTTGGATTTTGCATCTGACAGACGGCTTTGAACCATGACGATGGCGTTGAAGTCGAATCGGTTACACTCTTTGGAACACTTGAAAGCGGAAAGTAGATGGCGTCGGCAATAGAAAGCACCTCCAGTCGAAACGTTGCTACATTATATGACGACTGGGCGGAATCGAGCTGAGTACGCAATGTATGTAGTAAATGAAACCAATCTGTTGATTCTGAGCACTCCATTTTCCGTTGTAGTACTTTTGTATCCTTAACAACAGAGAGTGCAGAGACGTTAGGACGCGCTTGCGTCCGGTTTATCCAAAGCGTAGTCTGCTCGTATCCACGACATGTAATTCCTGCCTTGGAGCATCTTAGACATGCGGGAAGAGTGATATCGCACTAGTATAATCTGAATTATTGAGTCTCGATACGCATGAAGATTTGCGACGTACCTTGACACGACGCCTTTTACAGTCGTGACATGCCTTGGATTTACCAGCAATGCCGACCATTGCAACATGTGGTCAGAAAAAGAATAAGAAGCAGACCAGGTATTTCTCTATGACGCTAAGCCATATATGACAAGTTGATGTGAGATGTCTTTTGTCGATGCGAGCAGAGTTTCTCATTCACTGAGAGTAATGAGTGAGAGAAGAAAGCGATGCAAGGTTGAAACATTAACTTTTGCTGACGTCAAAGGTCTGGGCGTATGCCGAGTAGGCTAAGCCGTATTTGGTATCATCATTCGAGACCGCTAACAGGGATCAGGAACTGTTGTCCCAATGTGTCAATCAAAAGCGCCCTTAACTCGAATAGGAACCATCTTGCGAACATATGTCAAGGGTTGGATTTGTCAGAGGTTTATCTTGAAGCTGTAAATCTTATAAGAGGAATAGGTCTCTCCTTCAGACAGGTTGAAGTTTTTCCTGCAGAGTCAGTCTTAATTGTTTACTATCAATCGCCAGCTTTCAATTCAAAACTTCCACAATGATTCTCGAAGAACCCAAGCAAGTTCCGCGAGCACAGCCGGAGTCATCGACGGATCAGGAGTCAGCCCAGGCAAGCGGCCCCAATGACGAGTTCCAGCCTGCTCCTGATGGAGGACTCGAGGCCTGGTCTGTTGTTGCCGGAAGCTTTTGTGCGGTATTTGCTAGTTTCGGGTGGATCAACTGTACGTCCATCAGAGATTTAACGCATGCGCTTAAGCATTTTATAAGCTAACATTTATAGGTATCGGAATATTCCAAGACTACTATGAGCAAAACCAACTAAGGTCATATTCATCCAGTACCGTCGCATGGATCCCTTCGGTGGAATCATTCATGATGTTTTTCTGGGTAAGTCGTCATACATTGTCGCACTATTCAATCGTGCATTTGATACTTACTTGACTATCTATAGGGCCCCGTGGTGGGTAAAATGACCGATGAACTCGGACCCCGCATACCAATCCTCATTGGATCATTTCTACATGTTTTTGGCCTGATGATGACCTCCATATCTAAGGAGTATTACCAGATTCTTTTGTCCCAGAGCTTCTGTAGTGCCATCGGTTGCTCGTTCCTCTTCTACGCTCGTAAGTCCTCCGATTTCACCCCAAGTCCATCTTGGGTCAACTTCGACGTGATAACTTATGATACCTTCTGCAGCTATCGCCGCGGTAGGCACATGGTTCCTTCGGCATCGCGCCATAGCTTTCGGTATCGTCACCGCTGGTTCTAGTCTCGGAGGTGTCGTCCTTCCAATCATGGTAAACCATCTCGTCACCAGTATAGGCTTTGGATGGGCGATGCGATCGGTCGCCTTCCTTTTTGCTGGAATCCTAGCTATCGCAAATCTTACCATCAAGTCGAGGCTGCCGCCGCCAAGAAGAAAGTTTAACCCAAAGGACTTCGCTTTGCCTTTTCGGGAATTACCTTTTCTTTTCTTAACCATATCGGCATTTATGCTATACCTGGGTTCTTTCTTGCCCTTCAACTTCATTATCGTGCAAGCGAAACAACTGGGAGTGTCGCCGGACTTGGCTGAATACCTGGTTCCTATCGTCAATGCTTCCTCGTAAGTGGCAAAGTTACTTCGTGATCTTCTATAGCTGCCGCTGACATAATCCATCAGCACATTTGGTCGACTCCTGCCAGCATACTTCGGCGACCGAGTCGGGGTCTTCAATGTTATGATTCCCTTAACTCTACTCGGCGGCACTTTTACTCTCACAGTGTGGCTCACTGCGACATCGGCCGCATCTGTGGTAGCTTATGCTGTCTTGTATGGTTTCACCTCTGGATGCACCCTTTCTATCGTTCCTGCCATGGTGGCTTCATTCTCTGATGTCCGCAGCATTGGTACTCGTAACGGCTCGTTGTATGGCGTTGCCGCATTTGGTGTGCTTGTAGGTAGCCCCATTGCTGGAGCTATCGTCAGTGATCAAGGAGGCAGTTTTTCAGGACTGATTGTCTTCTGCGGTGTCTCGATCCTTACTGGCACGGCTTTTGCCATCATATCTAGACAATTGCTGGTTGGATCCAAGTGGGTGGCGAAGGTATAAAGAACATGTTGATCCAGCAAACTAGTTGTTGAGTGCATTGTAGATAGCCTTCCCGTATATCGCAGCCCTATCACTACTTACAAGGCCACTGCCCATCTTGTTCATAGTATAAGAAATAGTCGCACGTCTGTCAAGATCCATGACAACAAAAGAACCGCCCCAACCGCCCCAAAAACAGATGTTACCTTCTGGAATCCAATCAAGTGCAACACAAGGTGTAAGTCCAAATCCATTGCCAAACTTGATAGGTATTTGAAGAACCAAGTCCTTCCCAGATTGTTGTTCTTCGAATATGAGTTTGACCGTCTCCTCTTTCAAAATGTGTTTGCCCGCGATTGATCCTCTCAAAGAAATAGCAGAGAGCATCCGGGTCAGCGAGCGAGAATTGCCATGACCATTTACGGAACCTAACTCCGCATTTCTCCAAGGTTCGGTGTTTACGGAATTGGGATCTAGAGGCGGGTTGAGCAATGTCCTTGCTTGAACAGAACCAGCCTCGAAATCTGGCGTGATTCCCGATTGGTCTGGAGGTACGATCGGGGAAATTCTATCCCAAGTTTTCTCCGAAGCACCAATCTGAAAGTCGACTTTCAAAGGACCTGATATCTCTGTAGCGACAAACTCGCGTAGCGACTTTCCAGAAACTCGTCGAACGAGCTCTCCGAGGAGATGGCCAAAGCTCAACGCATGATAACCAAATGCCGTTCCTGGTTCCCACCAAGGAGCTTGACGTGCTAGCATCTCGGTGCTTTCATGCACGTCGTAGAGATCTTCGGTCGATAGAGGCTCTTGCCACCCTGAAAGGCCAGAGGTGTGTGACAGTAGGTGTCTGACAAGAATGTCTTGCTTGCCATTCTGCTCAAAGCCAGGCCAGTAGTGTGAGACTCGTTCGTTCAGATCAATCAATCCTCGATCGACAAGCATGAGAACAGCGAGACTGGTGACTGTCTTTGTGCACGAGAACACATTGACGATGGTATCTTCTTCCCATGGTTTTGTTTTTTCTTTGTCTTTATACCCACCCCAGATGTCCACAACTTCTTCACCATCGATGTTAATAGTAATCGAGGCACCAAGTTCGTCCCCAGACTCAATATAGCGCTCGAGAAGAGAAGGGACCTCCCCAAACTTTGGGCTGCATTTACCATGAACTCTACTCATCTCAATCGTATCTGTTGAGGTGAAGTACTAGGCTGTGGTTTCTTGAGAACTGGTTAACGGTATCAGGGCTGCTAAGGGTCTTACAACTGTGATAAATGGAAGCGGAGGAGAAACATGCCGAGGCATGTTGAGGACACCGAGTTTCAGACCGCTAATGCGGGGTAGATGAACTAACTGACCTGATGAGCGACGAGTTATCTCTGCAGCTTAAAATTTCGGGCCAAGTGGATCGATACAGGGTATTCCACACACTGGCAGTATAGTAACACTTAATAATTACTACTTGAATGTTAGAATTTATTATATTCTGGACTGTACTAGTTTAGTACGCAGTAATAATAAATATCCGTTATAAGCTAAGTAGGGTTACTTGCTAGGAGTATGCGTGTTACCCAACCCAGGGAGTAGGTTGTGTATATCAATCGAGCTGCACCGGTTGAAATGAGGAAGTTACAGTTGAGAAAGCATTAAATTTGCAAAAGTAATACCATAATTATAGACAAGAATATAGATAAACGCCAGCACAGCCCTGTTCCTATCCTGCTCACTTCATAAGGTCGCTCAAGTCTCGCTTTGCGTTTCGTTTGATGCCGCACTTGTTCAGACAAGCATCAATACCAAGAGCAATATTGGCTGGGATATGTTCGCGGAAGGACTCGATATCCTTGCCATCAATAGTCTGGATCCCTCCCAAGGTGGATTTGACTACGTCGCCATTGAGGCCAAAGAAGTTTTGCGCAATCTGGTTGACACCAGGGTCGGGGTTGTCGAATGCAGCGACAAACACAGAATCCTCGCAATCAGGATTGAATTCTTGGTGGATAGCGCCTTGGGGAAACACAGCCATTTGAAATGTATCCATAGTATTGGAGATGAGCTTTGCGCCGTTCTCGGTGATAAAGTTGGTGACAAGACGGCCCTTGACAACAATGTTAAGCTCAGTTGCTCGGTTGTGGACATGTGCAGTGTTCATTCCACATGGACCAAGGAAGGCAACCGTCATGGAAGCTCCGTTTCCGATGAGAGCAGGCATAGTCAGAGCAGTGGCAGAAACAGACTTGCCGCCTTTGCCAACAGACTCTCCAGCCGCGTGTGAGGCTTTGAAGTCAAAAATGAAATCGCCGGGCTGGTTCAGGAGCTTGAGACGCTCTGCTTGAGTAGGGGCGGTGATGATTTTGGAGATAAGATCTCGATCACCACCTCGCGTGTTGATGGGTACGATAGGAGGCAGCATATCATCAATGCTTTCAGCCCGAGAATGATGAGCAGACGACTTAAAAGCCTGTGGGGCTGCAAGAGCCGAGCTGGCAAGGAGCAACATGGATATAAACTGCATTTTGGCCGACTTGGTGTTGTCTTTGTGAAGTTGGAGGAGAATGGTTATTAATGGATAGATTGAAATGAGTATGAAATACTGCTGGTGTTGGGTTGTGTGAATGAATAGTGATTAGAGTATGTTCTGTGACAGCGTGCAGTTGTTCTTATATGCACATTCTCTTTTGCATTATCAAGTCAATATGAGCTTTTAGGTAAGTCGCCCGGGCCTTTCAGTCCTCGATTGTTGTCACCGCTTCTGTACATACAATTTCAAATCTGACGGAGGATCTAAGTCAGTGAGGCTGTGAACATCCTAGTTTATCATTCATTAGTTTAAAATCAAGTCGAATATGTACCGCACTAGGATTCGTCTGGTCTAAGGATCATTCAGCCCTGATAGAAATAGAGTTACATTTACAGGGATGTAGAGACAGCTCGCTATTCCTTAGCGGACAGCCAATCGATTCAAGATAGCTCCAACGGTTAGTGCCGCTCAGCTGCGCCACAAATAAGCACTTATACTAAAGAACAATAATGTAATCAATTCCTTCTGCGTTGAAATTTGGGACTTTGGAGAAGGATTTTCTCGTAGGGCTTGCAGATATGCATCCTTCGACTAAGCTGCAAGGCGATTGGTCATTAAAGGGCTGCAAAGCCTTGTGACCCTTGTTAAGCTTATGCCAAGTAAGGCTGACTCGGTTCCAAGTCTGAGAATGTCGGATATTTTACCTCGACGCCAAGACCTGACAGCTAAGCCTCTGCATGGATCACAAGATAAAAAGATTGAATTGCCCACGAGGAAGCGTCTTTTTAGAAAGGGCACTACTAAGCTTATTCAAACTGACCAATACTAAACATGGACCTTAGTATCCCATCCGGCTACGAGTCGTACTCGAATAGGCTTGACCCTCACGATGAAGTTGACGATGGGCATGTTGAAAAAACACCACATCCGATCTCAGATGAGCAGGCCCTACTCAAGCAGCGCCGCCCACCCCCCAAGAAAATTGGAGGTGCCTTAGATACCATCCGACTTGCCTTGCGCGTCCTTGTCCTCATTGTTACACTGAGTATCCTTAGCTTGACAGCGCATGGAGTCAACGTTTGGAAGATAACGCACAACTCAGTTGACAGGAATGAGGATGGGTGGGTAAGGACCCGATGGCCATCCATCAAAATGCTGTCGACGTGGCTTATGCTGGCTAGTGCGGTATTTGCATCCCTGGTCCAGCTCCTGGCGCTTGTAACCCGCCTAAGCTTTGTAAGTTCTTGCAAAGACCTGAGACCCTTCCAACTCATCTGACTTTAACACAGTTCCGCACGATGCGCAACACCACGATCCATACTGCCACCGTTTTCATCAGCTCCGGGGTTGTCATAGCGGGCTGGATTGCCTCGACTGTATACCTTATCGTTGACAAAGAAGTACTTAAGAATAACCATTGGGATCTTTGGTCTTGGTCCTGTCAGAACAGTGCACGACAAAGCTATATCCCATGGGCAGGGTTATGCACAGAGATAGTATGGCTTCCTCTCTACATTACACATCTTAGCCAATTATTGACTTCTTCTGATCTAGACTTACACATTTGTCGCGGCTCTGGGTGTAATAGTATTGGAAACTATTGGCTTGGGCATATTTGTTATGTCACTGCGAGGTATAAACGTACTCGGAAAGTACAACAGAGCAAATTCAGCCTAGGCCACTACTGCATGACAGTTTGACACAGCGTTCACGCCTTTACCTTTTGTTTCAGCATAAGCTAAGTGGCTGCTGATGCGGCGCTCGGAATCTTGGTATAAAGTAGTATCGCAATTGCGAAAGCTTGAAAAGAACCCTTTCCCAGTATCTATAATTCTACCTCGTTACCTGATTCAGAACGTGGTTCCTTCCCTCTTCACTGCATTGAATAAGTCTACAGGTCGAGTTGAGAGAGCAACTGGAGGATAAAACTGATGGATCTGAAATGACAACACAATTTTGATTCTGTTACGTGTATCCCAATAGCCAATCTATCCTTTTAGAAGGACCACTGATAGCGTCAGAAGAAACAATTGCCTCAGTTTGGCAATGACCTCTCTTGTGAGAATGAAACATATCCTCGTTGATTTAGCACCCCAGGGGGGAGAATAGCTGACGGAATTCTTATTGCCAAGGATATAATAAAATCATATATAACAAACAAAACCTAGACTAGTGTTATATGCCTCGTAGGATACCATAAAAAAGTTATTTTAAGGGACAGACGCGGACAATAATGCACGTTGGCCCAAGACTGACGTGCGGGATGATCCGAAATCACCTTAAATGAAGTTAATAACGGAACTGCCGAAGCACGGGGAGGTACGGGGAAGTATCGGCAACTAGACAGCATACAGCTAGTCTGTGGACCTAATGGGAAGTTTGACGAGACATTTCTTCGATCATTGCACTTGAAACCATATGTTACTTATACTGCCACTAATGTTATAATTTTGTTGCTTTCCTACTTAGGCGATCTGTAAAGTGTCGCGCTTTTTGTTTATGGTAGTGAGACAACATGTTCCAACTTGACTCTACCAACGCGGCTTTTGCCTCACAGATTGATGGCAAACCTTCCCCACATGAGACCGGCGATTGCCAACAAGCCTATGATGATCTAGAAGCGCTGCAGAACCATGAGCCATCCACCGACATTAGAACAGAACTTATAGAAGTTGATGGCGAATACGGCCCTACAACGGTCGTGTTAGTCAGAGTGGAGGCTCTGGCCAACAAGCCATTGCCCATGGTTTTCTACCTTCACGGTGGCGGTTACATGATGGGCAGGTAAGTACAGTTTATATTTGCCACCGGCGCCAGCTAGATAGTCGACTTACTCCTGTCCAGTGCCAAATCATTTGCTGTGTTACTAGAAGATTTAGCTCGTCGGACAGGAGCAGCCATAGTCTTCCCAGAATACACACGAGTGCCTCATCAACGATTTCCGTTCCAGTTTCTACAGACCTATGAAGTCCTTGATCATATGGTCAGGCATGGGAGTGCGTATCAGTTGCTAGTCGACACGATTGCGATTGCGGGAGATAGCGCTGGAGGTATGCTTTTGGATCATTCGTTGATCAAGATCAAGCGTTTCACTGTTACTGATCACGCATAGGACATTTGGCTATCGGTCTGACGCATATGTCTATGGAGCGGAAGTTACCAGCTAGCATTGGCCAGCTACTTTTGTGGGCTCCTACCACAGCATACGATAAGAAACATCCCTCACACCAGACGTTCAAGAATGCGCCATTCTTTTCCGCAGAAGCTTCGCAGTGGATGCATGACGAGTTTATGCCCGAATCAAAGGACCGAGAAACTGCGCTGGCATCCCCACTTACTTATCTCCCCGACGAAGTGCTTGCCAAATACCCTCCAACGACACTTTTCCTATCTACTGTCGATCCACTTATAGACGAATGTGTTGAATTTGGTCATAGGCTACAAAAGAATGGGGTTGATGCAGCTATTATTAAGGCTGATGGACAATTGCATGGGTTTTGGCTTATTAAAGCGCTCCGCATTGGACCGACCGCGCGAGCAATAATGGACTTGGCTGAAATCAGAATCAAAAGAATCTTTGCTTCTGACGTCAATTAGGCGTTGTTTCTAGTCAATCCTCACCCTGGCGATAAATGAATAAAGTTGAAGGGTCACTTTTGAGCTCATTCAAAGTTGTCTTATCCCAGTCTCATTCTATTCATTAGCTGCTCTCTGGATATCACTACATACAACAACGCTATAAAAGCTACGTAAGCTGTAATATTCCCCTTGCACTACACCACGACGTAATATTTCCTCAGTTTTTCAAGTAATCACAGTATTGAGTAGAAATATGCCATGAGTTGAAATCATCCATGTATGTGGCAATGATCTTATCATATGAACGATCTACTTGTGGTTCTTAACTTAGTCGCTTATCTTCCGGAATTGCTTTCTTCTCATCCTCTGTTAAATAAATGTCAAAAACCTCTTCAAGCGCTTTGATCCTCTCCTCTTCAGACTTGCACTCCACAATAACCTTACGACTACTACCAATAGTCTCTCTGATGGTTCCCTTGAACAATGTTATATTGCCAACAATCACCTCTTTCTCCTCATCCATAATCATCTTTGTACACGTAACATACTTAGTAAAGAAAGACCGGGGGTTTGTTGAAGTAAACCACGACATAACCTCGTAGTCTTGAGGTAGGAATTCGGTCTCAGTGAAGGCGTAAGTAGGCGTCCATATATCCTTTCCATCCTCGACGGGCTTAAGACACACGTCGTAGCACCACAGCTGAGTGCCCTTAGTGGGATTACTCGCGTGGGATTCTGCGATGGTTCGGCGTTGAATGCGGATCTTCCTAGGGGCGATGCTCGTTGTCTGGAAGCCATCACGCAGGGGATAGGGAAGATTGGGGCCCATAGAGCCCATTCCGACATCTACAACATACCACTCATCCTCAAAATGAACCAGATTAAGCATGTGATTCCAACCATCATAGGTATGGGCTTGGTTCTTCCTGACGTCGGGATAAGGACTCATTGCGCGTGCTACACGGCCACCACAGTCACGGACCTCGTAGCCAAGCGAGCGAAGAGCAGTACCGAAGAAGATGTTGTTCTCCATACAGCGGCCTCCGCGACGACGGGTAACTATCTTTGTAAAGAGCTCGTCTGTGTCGAGTGTAATGGTCTTGTGGGCTGAGTAGTGTAATTCAAGATTTTCGAAGGGGACGTTACAAGTATGGTAACGAGTGATGGCTTCGAGTAGGGGAACACCGTGCTCTTTGGTGTGAGCAAGGCTTGGGGTTTTTAACACGGGAGATTTAAGAAATCTTTGCGGAAGTTTGATAACCTTGAGGTATTCTTGCAGTTGGGCTTGTGTGTAACGTGGAGGAGATTCCATACGAAGCTGCGTGAGGGATGTAGGGTCAGGAATGCAGGACATAGTTAATTGATTAGGCCGTAATATGCTATAAAAATGTCGGTATGGATATGTGATCCTTTGAAGAGGTAGAGGATTTATTGAAGGTTTTATTATCCTAGTTAACAAGAAGGCTCAATGAGAAATATCTCGAAAACTGATCCGGAGATCCGACGAATGTTTCAAAGCAAAACTAGACACATTTTGTGCGGGGCACAGCAGGTCGGGGAGTTAGGCCGGGTCACATCCGGCATCGATGGATCATGGATCTACAAATAAAGCTTCCCGATTCGCTGCACAGTATCATCATAGGCTACGCTAGCGTGGTACCGTAAATTGTTACATCTGCTGTGTCGGCTCATATAGATAAGCAGATCTCCTTAGGACCCCGAAGGTGCCCTACCCGCCTCTCCACCTCAAGATACTTAAGTTTCTAATAATTTCATAAAATGCAGAACCATTTCACGTCACATCCTAATGCTATAATTGGATAATGTGATATAGGAGTGGGTAGGGCACCTTTAGGGTCTTAAGGAGATAAGCACACAGGAGGGTTGCAAAATAACCTGTATACGATAAAGACTAGATACTCTAATTAACCTAAGGACTTGACTAAATCGCCTAGAGCTATCCTAAGTTCTTTTGTCATCCCTTACGCTTTAGAATTGTGGGGGGTTATTGTGCGGGTTATTTCCTGAACCTCGTGGCACTATATAATCCTCTCTCTTCAGGGCAATTCATCATCACTTTGTTATGATCTATTGGTCGTGACTCAGCTTACGATTTTTGACTTATATACGCCGAAAGCATATGCGTGTGTTATGGGCGATATGTACTAGAGCCAATATACAAACCAGTTGTTACATTACTCTGTACTTGCGAAAAGACCATAGGCAAGAATCAGAGGAAGGATTATAATTGCTGTTAGAGTCGTTATAGCACCATGAAACCTCGGAATTAAATTTATTGATAGTCAACCACCACACGGAAATCCTTCCCAGAGCCCAGACACAAAGCTCATTCCATCTATAGGCGACTGATTAAACCCTTCAAAAATGGACGGGTCGAACATCTCAGATGTAAAGTTTTTGAATGCTTCCATATCGTCTGCATCAAGAGAGATTTCGTCCGCTGTGCCGCCGGCTTCCGTTAGCGTATTGGTTGCAGATGTATTGGCACGGCCTTTGAGCGAACTTGGGGTAATCTCTATTGAGTGTACGTTAGTAAACCTTAGACGGGAGACTGTTAGCCTAGTGGCATTTATTTACCTTTTACGCTGCACATACGGGCAAGACGCCGGATGTATTCGAGGCAACTTAACACAAGATTGTTGTCTTGGTCTAGTTTATGGAATATGTCCTCGGCCTTACTGAGTAACTCCTTACAGTGTGTAACAGCTGACTCGTCAGTTACTGATTCTCCATGGTGAGCCCAGAGTAGACGACCACTGACAGCCAGTGAGGCTGTGAACACTATTGATAACCAGTCAACATCACAGCTCTTAGTGAGCTAAGTAACATCTTTCTTACCATAGTACAGTGTAAAGAACCACGCTCCGAGATTATTCCTTGGTGAGGGATCTGAACTAATAACAGAATGGACGATGTCGATTGTAAGCTGCGCAGATCGTACGCACTCGTGCGCTTCAGCCATGGTAAGCTGTATCATATATGGCGGGGCTGCATCACCTGCCTTCTCAGTGCCGAACAAATAGCGTATGGTCGCACTGAGGAGTGGCTTGTGGATCAGGATTCCTAGATTGTGGTATCTCATCGTAGCAATCACACGAAGTCTATTGCCTTGACTGTTATGAGACAGACAGTTGTCTCCAGGTTCGCAAAGGCGTAAATGGCTGGGGAGATTCGCCACCCACAAACGAAGCTGCTTTCGAAGCTCACCTGATGCTTTTAGAAGCGCCATACTATCGTGGTCCGAATCATCGTAGTCGAGGCTGGCTTCGTACTGGGTCTTTAAGGACTTGCTCATGATCTGGTAGAGTTTGAATGACACAGACAGAAAGTCTCCCGGCAGATCCACAGGTGTGCGAGGATCAACTAGAGATAAAGGCGATAGCCCGGCGACGGATTCATGCCTGGTAAAAGCAGTCATTTGTTCGTCCGGAATACTCGCCGGCCTGCCAAATGCGGTGCTAAGCACTTTATCCAGGCAATATATCACGATCCAGGTCCGCCGACGATATTCCTGCTGGATGGGTTCAAGAGACGCGGCGCTGGACTCACTATGCAGGCCCAGAGCCATGGCAGATCGAATCACGAGGCCATGGTTATTCCAGGCTTGCACCGAACGTTGTGTCCCTTGGCAATGAAGGACCACCAAGATAAGGTAATGAACGATCTCGAGGCTGATAACGCGTTTTGACAGCTCTCCACAGAGTGCAGTAGCTCTTTTATAAAACACGTTGGACCTTTCAAAGCGCCTCTTGGCAGATGAAGATGAGGATGTGCCTCTGTCAAAACTGCTCGCGAAAGCAAAGATCATGTTCAGGGTTCCTAGCCAGGTTCTACGTGCCCTTGTGAAGCCGTTGAGCCTGCATTCGTTGTAGGTGTTCCTCATGGTCTCTTGACAGATGAATGGAAATACAACTCCAGCTGTATCGAAGTAAATGTCAAGTAGATTGTCCATCTCCTCAACTGACGGCAGCGCTGTAGGAGATGAATCCAAAGACGTTGACCAGCCGCCAGCAAGGCTGTCATGTTGGTCTTGGGACATCTCGGTTATGATCCCATCTTTCAGAGCGGAGGATTGATTCGGACCAGACGGTGCTACAGATGCAGCACCATACACGGATGCAATAGCCCACACTAGAAGTTGAGTGAAGTTGATGTTGGACGCTTCTCCGTAGAAGGCAGAAGTTTTTTCCTCGACAAAGGTCATAGCCATACCATTGGTGTTGGCGTCCTCGTCATGCGGCTCTTCCAGACCTGTTGCACAAGTCTCATTGGCAGGTCCTTTGCCATACATTGGTGGCCGAGGTGGAGGTGCGGCAGAATGAGAGAGCTCCAATTGTTGACAGCACAAATCATGGTTGTTGTTACTATCATTTTTGCACGAAGACAAATGACCTTTTAGAGTATCATTCAATCGTTGCAAATTATGCTCGACAGATGCGACGCGCTGCTCGAGATCCGACATATAATCCTTTCGGACTATGACGTTTGTGGACGATTCGCCTGGTTCATATAAACAGCTGACACCAAGCGAAAGGCAAGACGAGCATGACGGCCGATATCCATCGCATCTACCGAAGTCAGTTTAATTGCTATAGGGAGGTAAGTGCAGAATGGATTATTCGCTAAGACCAGCGTCTAGGGTTATTGTGCAAGAAGTTGGGTAGATGAGAATCAGCAAAGCATACCTAGACTTGCGCACGCGACAGGCATTACAGGCTAGACCAATGCGTCGTCTTTTTGCCGTTGGTGGACCCGTCTCTGACAATTGGTCCTGGGCGTTATTGTCAGACTGTTTCTTGGAAGCCATAAGGAGGGCCTCAGAATGGGAATATGTGGGGTTAGGCCAAGTCAGGTCAGTCGGTCAGGGGGTTGCACAAGGAGGAAATGGGCACGGGGAGGAGGGCAGGAAATTGGGCAGAGGCAATCCGAAGATGCCGGGATCATCGGGGGGAATGCGGAAAGTTATAGCCATGTCGGTACGTACAGGGCGATCTACGGATAAGCAGATAAGATAGTTAGTGTCTCCCAGAGATTGATCTACCCCGCATGGTACTTACTCAACCATTCATATGACAGCTTGATTGAACTTCGAGATACGAGACAGCAGGGACACAGATATGGCGTCGCAAGGATCTGAGATAAATGAGATTTTGTGGACATGGGGAGATATAAGCACTAACATCCTAGATAACTTATAGTATCTATCCTAGCATGTCAGCTTGGGAAAATAGCATTCTTGCGACTAAAGGATAAAAGTGGTCATCCTTTTGGTCAGTGTAAATACCTTTTGATAGACAACATCCACGAGAAGCCGGTGAAAACGCTCATATGGGTATAAGGTCTGCAGACATTTGAGAAAAGATCCATAGTTTACGTATGTTGGTGGCAAAGATATGGATAACATAGATATTCTTTGTGTGCAGGAAGTGAAGCAAGTTACAAAATATAGATCACTACCCTACAGGGCTTTGTTCCCACTTTCTCAAAATATATCATCTGCTTGAATTGACCAAGTTCCAAAACTTAACGCCCTCTTCCCAAAGCTCGTCTTCCACGATATCTGTTTCACCATCACTTCTCCATCTTCTCATCTCATGAGCCTTGCACGTCCCCCAATTCATGGTGGCCCCATCAATGAAGCGCGAAAACTCCGTGTTCCACTCCCTTAGCCACTCTTTCTCCTGTTTGTTCAGACCCGACTGGTAGCCAGCGCCCCACAGCCAAATTGGTATATCGGTTAGATGCGTGACGCCTAGGTGAGGAGGGATTTTCTCATCCACGCAGTCGACGCGTTTCTCGATACGATAGCGCAGTATGTCCTTCCCGGGTTCAAGACCGCCTTCCACGAGAGCGGAATGGAAACCGCGCTCGAGGAAGTGCACTTGAATGTTTGCATAAAGTCGACCGAAGAATTCTCGCCAGGTCCTGTTACCCACAGGCAGTGCCTTATCAGAACCGCAGTGGTGGTTGAGCAATGCTTGTGTGACTCTAGGAGTGAACTCTGCTGATAGGCGTTGGTGGACCGCAATGTATGACTCTGATGGTGTTCGCCATCGTTGATACATAGTGTGTTCTTCCTTACATTCGCCGTTCAACAGTATAATTCCACGCTTTTTCATCCTCTCCGCAAACTGTCCGTTATTGATATTCTCTAGAAGGTTCACTGGGTAGAATTGTCCGTCACCCAAGACGCGAAATTCTGAAATTTTCATTTCGCTTTGGACCTCGATCAATCTTTCGTAGGGAATAGCCCGGAGTTTAGCAAGCTTTGTCGCGTCGTCCAGATCCAGAGGAATCTCAAGTCTGCTGACGAACTCGTCAAATTGCTCTTGAACGTCATGTAGAGTTTTGGGTTCTGTGCCTGGACCATTTGATAGCATTGCCACGCGTTTGATGATTGCATTTTCATCCGGTTCACAGAATAGCTCATGCGCTAATTGTTGGAAAGCCGAGTAAGCTCCTGCAGAATACCCTGCGACGGTAATGTTGTTGGGGTTGCCGCCAAAGTTGCTGATGTTCCTGTGCGTCCATTCCAAAGCCGCTCTCTGATCCCACATACCCATATTCCCTACTGTGTCTCCTTCAGCGCATGCCTCTGCAGCAAGCTCTCGACCTGAAAGAAAACCAAACGCATTGAGCCTGTACGACGGAAGAACCATGATGGCGCCAACCGCGGTTTCACTGAGCAGTGGTGCTAGAGCTTCGGGTAGCATATTCGCATTCCCGACTTGCAAGAACCCACCATGAATGTAAAAACAGATAGGCCAGCCACCCTTAGGCATTGTACGAGCGGGGACCCAGATATTGAGTTGGAGACAGTCTTCACTGACGTCTGCAGGATCTGGAGGAATGCTGCTAGGTGGCTGGGGACATACCCATGTTCTGCTTGTGAACTTCCCTGGCTGAGAGACTGTGCCATATGTATAGTCTTCGGGTAGTCTTCGTGGAGGTCGGAAGCGGCGTTCACATGTTTGTGGCATAGCATACGGAAGACCGCCAAAGTAATGCACGGCTGGTGTGTCGTTTGCCGTAATTGTGAGGCCCTCAATGTGCCCTAGTGGCCCTGCATCGAAGCGATAGCCTTCCTTTTCATATGACATTGTGATTTTATGAAAAGCTGATTGAAGAAGACTTAGATTGCAATGTGAAAATTCTTAAGCTATCGAGTGCTATCGATATATAAATGTTACTGTTTCGTTTGCTTAGACCTAGATTAACTCCCCTTCCACGACCGGAATGGTCGGATTGACATTACCGCTGATCCCGGCCTCGTTTCTCCTCCCGCTATACGAACTTACCCGACGGCCGGTCCTCAAATTTGTAGCCGAATACTTCGCCATAGATAGTGTTGGAAAGTATTCGTGAGGTCTCAAACAGTTTGAGAATTTAATCAGAGCATTTACACCAAGTATCAGTATGATATCATAGCCTTTTGCCAGTCACATCAGGGTGAGACCCATGGTTTCTTAATTTCAGAGGTTTGGTCTGGTCCCCAGGGGATATCGGTATAAGATTTAAGTAATAGGTCCACGAGAAACTTTATTCAGAGCAGCTTTTCGATTTGCTTTGCCGCCCCAAGAACCTTCTCCTCTTCAAATGCTTTTCCAACAATCTGCAATCCTACAGCACGACCTTCCATTCCATCAGGATCATACAGGCCCCAAGTCCATGCGTCGATCTCGTTCCGTGGCTCATATTCTATATTATATATAGCATCAGGCATTTTATCAGCTCGTCCAGCAGGAAAGGCCAACGCCGTGTAGTCCAGAAAATTAAACACTTTTGTGTACCCCGTCCAGCGACAGCTACCATGGGGTACTGCAGTGTGAGGCATGGTAGGTACCAAGAGGATGTCAACGGGCTTCCCTGACGAAGAGTGCAGGATGTTCCACATGTCATGGTAGGCCCGTTGTAATGCAACCTTTCGTTTGTTAAGTTGCCAGTATGAGTGTACTGAGATGGGCTTTCCTCGATCTACGAGAGCCTTTATTTGGGGTACGAATGGCTCGCCTCCTGCAAGCACAGCACTTTGAATATCCTCTCCTCCGTCCGAAGTGTAGTACTGGTCCTGTCGCTTACATCAGATTTAGTCATCTTTCGATCTGTTCAGTAACTTACCATAACCTTTATGCATTCGGCATGCAAACTCGAGTCCCATTCCACGATCTCATGACCAGCAGATTTCAACTCAACTATTAGATCGCGAAATATCCGCTCCACAGGCGGATGCACTTTCACTAAGCCGTCATCAATTAACGTACCGATGACGAGTTTACGCTCTGAAAAATGCTGAAAGATGTTCTCTTTCCACGGAAGCGGCGGGAGCTGAGGATCTATGGTCCAAGGCTCTGCCTGTATAGCTAGACGAGTGACGTGAACAAGAGATCTCAGAGACCTTGCCATCGGGCCGACGGAAGATGGCACATGCTGCTGGCCTTCTAATGTGACTTCGACACCCCGATAGGTCATTCGACCGCTCTTGAGGCGCAAAGGTTAGCTTTCTCAATACCTTGAAGGCGGCACTTCAATAACGTACACTGGGCTTCAATCCCCACAAGCCATTCATATGACAGGGAATACGTATCGAGCCTCCAATATCTGTTCCCCAACCAACAAGAGAACCTGCTGAAGCCAAAATGGCAGCTTCCCCGCCTGAAGATCCACCAGGGGTGAGTTTCGGGTTATCTGGATGTGTAGTCAACCCCCAAAGTGGATTGTCTGTCTCGCACCACTGATGCAGTTAGCCCATTACTCCAGATGAATCGTAAGGTTGAAGTATAAGCCAATTACCATGATACTTTGAGGAAGGTTTGTCTTGGCTAGAATTACTGCCCCTAAGCGCTTCAACATTTGTACGAGGGCAGCATCGGACGCAGCTGGCGCAAATGATTTGATGGTGTAGCCTAGAGTTGAGTCCATCCCTTTGATATTGAACTGATCCTTGACAGTCATGGGCACGCCATGTAATGGCCCTATCAATTGACCAGTTTCCCGTTGGAAGTTATCGAGACGCTTTGCTTGTGCAATGGCTTCGTCAAAACATATTTCTGTTAAGCAGTTTGTCTGCAACTATTGATCAGTATGATCATGCTGGAGGCCAGGCTGTCATTCAGTCAGGTTGCTACCTTTTGTTGTGCCTTACAGGCCCTAAGACCATTTATTAGCTGCAAAACCTTACGGATATCTGTCTCCCCGGACTACTTTGGCTTACATAGCGATATAGGCACAAGTGAGGTCATGAGCCGAGATCTGGCCAGTTTGCAACAAGGCGATTACGTTGTCGATATCCAATGTTTCGGGGTCAAAAGCATCCAACTTGAGCGCATATTGGTGTTTCTCGATATGGGCGTCTCTGATGGCCCTCTTATCCGCAGCGACCCTTTCCCAGGATACTGGGATAGGAGATATGTCCTGGTTGGAAGGCATGGTTATTGTCTATCTTGGGGTCCGGGGCGGTAGCCTAAGAAAGGATCATAAAGGATATCTATTGACTGCACGATGGAATGATTGGTATTGCTGACCAAAGCCTATTTCGGCTACAAATGTTCGCTGTACGATCGATGAGCGAACCGCGGAGACAGCGGAATAGTCGGCACGATTCCCTCAAGATGCAGATTATTGCGTACCGTCGAGTCTATGGATAAGCTAGGGAAGATGGAAATGTGGGGTAGAGTCCGGGGAAAGATCCGTCGGTCATTGTCATAGGGATGTCTTATCGGGTAAGTCGACCAGACTGATTGGTCTACTTACTGGTCGGTTCTCTCTCCTTGCAAAGGAAACCAGAGTAGTGCTCTTTGCCTCGGACCAAACGCCACTCAGTCATCACTCTGTCTCGACCCTTGTCGCGTCTTTCTCTGCAGACAACATCACCTGACTCAAGTCAGAATGCCGGTCTTCCCCCGCCAATAATACCCAAATTCTAGAAGACAAAGCACCAAGCTTGAATAACTATATAGCCAATCCAACAACAAACAAAAAAACGAATTATAGAACAAAAACGCAACAATTCATACGTTACGATGACTGTCTCAGCCGATAAGAATTTCCATGTTGCCATCGTCGGTAAGACAGTACTGTGTCTGGCTCGATAACTACATTCTGACTTGATTGTCTCGCAGGTGCTGGCATTGGTGGCCTGGCATTAGCCATGGCCCTGCATAACAAGGGCATTTCTTTCATGCTTTATGAAGATGCGAAAGAGTTTTCAGCTGTAGGGTATGCCAATCGTCCATGAAACCTGCTTTTTGCCTTGGCTGATGAGACCAGTGCCGGAATCGGCTTTGCCCCAAACGGTATGCGCACTATGGATTTGATCGAGCCTGGCTTCCGGCCTTTGTATGAAGACATCTGTGTCGGTAATAAAGGCGAAGATTCCCAAAATATTTTCTTCGAGGGAATGCTACTTCAAGAAGGCCTCGGTATGTTTTGATCTATCACCTTCTACTCTTGCAAACGCTGATTTCATCGTCATGTAGGCCTTGATCAGTCTTGGGTTGGAAAGTCCGGATGGGGCCATCCAGAATACGTCCGGAAATCTGTAAGTGCACCAAAACTATATGACCAAATCCTCCGATTAACAGCTTAGGCTCATCGCAAAGAACTTCTCGATATCATGACAAGCTTCATCCCTAAAGGCAGCGTGCAGTTTAACAAGCGTCTTACCAAGATCGAGCAACAGCCCGATGGTGTTACCCTATCATTCCAAGACGGCACCACTGCCAAGTGCGACGTCTTTGCTGGGGCAGACGGTATCAAGAGTGTCGTGAGAGGACATGTCCTGGAAAAGTACCCAAGCCAGATCCCCCCTGTCTACGCTGGAGCTTACTGCTATCGCGCTGTCATTCCTATGTCCGAGGCGTACGAGATCATGGGTGATCTTACAGACGTAGCGAAGTTCTACTTTGGTCCCAAGCGCAGTGCCGTTACATACCGAATCACGAAGGGGGAGGAGTTCAACTACCTGCTCTGCGTTGCAGACTCCCCGAATGGCTGGAAACTTGAGAACCAGGTCACGGAGCGCATCTCCCATGACCAGATGATGGCTGACTTCGATGGGCCTGGCATCGATCCTCGCTTCCGCCAGCTACTCGCCAAAGCCAAACCTGTTAAGTGGGGGTTCTTCCACCACCCCCGTACATCAGCTTATTTTCGTGACCGCGTTGCTCTCGTCGGAGACAGCGCCCACGCTTCTCTGCCGTTCCAAGCCGCGGGAGCTGCCCAAGGCCTCGAAGACGCCCTCGTTCTATCGGGAATCTTTTCTGAGCTGGCCAAACAGTCCCAACGTGGTGTCGACCAACTGCTATCAATCCAGGCTGGTCTCGCTGCGTATGACTCTGTAAGGAGGCCCCGTGCGCAGTTCCAACTTGAGCAAGCCGCTGAAGTGGGTGACATGATATTCTTTCAGCATAAGGATGTTGGCGATGACCTAAACAAGATTCTGCCCAAGCTGCAACAAGGCCGGTTCAATTGGCTATGGTTTCATGACTTGGAAGATGACGTCAAGGAGGCGGTTGGAAGGATGCGCAGGACTATGACCGATTCTCCCTCCGCCAGGATCTAGAATAAATGCGGTTACGATTGAAAGGGAGCATTTGGGTGTCGGCACGGTGTACATACATCTTTCACGTCAGTTTTATTGTCCAGCGTATCTTATTCTGTTGTGTATAAGACTCAGTTGCCCCTCAACGTGCTGTTCTGCGTACAACACTGATTGCTAAACCTGTGGACTACATCGCTGTTTCAATCTCTTACCATCAAAGCATTATTGTTTTGAACATGCTGCCAGCTTGTAGCCAGCTTGTAGAGTCGAGAGACTGCTGTCTTATATCACTCATAAGTAACAGTGGCTCCAGATAGTGGAAGAATGATGAAAACACGCTAGAGATGAGCATATGTAAATGAATAAAATTTTTGAGGTATATCACGACATGGGATTGAACTGAAACAACTGGGTTGATATCGACAGACTGTGATAGGCATACTCAAAAATTCTGAAGCCATGAATTAACGATCGAGTTATTAACAGATCTAAAATATTGAGTTTGACTCTAAGAAAACACAACAAAGACTTTCTTCACTTTTCAACTAGCTATACAGGTGCGAATGCTCTGAAAGCGTGATGACAAAAAGGTACAGGTGGAGAATCCCATCTTGGCGAGCATTGATCCGCCTCATACCTGATCACAGGTCCCAAGACCCTAAGATCGGAGCCAAACACCGAATCAGAAAAGTGCACATAGTACTTCTCATCCTTGATCAAATCGCTCTCTCTCTCCCACGCCTCCAATATCGAATAGTACAGCGGGGCTACGTGTATATCGCTAGACCAGCTGGGAAATTGATATCTGTCATTGATCCTCTGTACCACGTCTCGCTGATACAGACGAACCTCCGGATCCAGGGTTGCCATATTATATGCCGTAAGAGAGGCATGCCCTTGATATGATCCTCCAAACTTTGTGCGATCTCGGATGCAGCACATTATCGTTAAAGCAGTCAGGATGCCAGTCGACATGTCGGATATCGGCAGACTGGGCAGTACACCTTGTCCTGGTGGGCAATTGAAGGACTGCCCCATCACATATGAACTCCCAGCGGCAGCATCAGCAACTTGTTGCCAGCCCGGTCTCTCGGCATAGTATCCATCAGGGCCATAGCAGTTTTCATCAACATAGATGATTCCTTTTCCACGGGTGTTGGCTATGTCCAGCGCTTTCTTCAGACCAAAACCACGGCGCTCGAAAGAACGTAGCCTGTATCCCTGCAGGATAACATCAGCTTCTCCAAATAGTTGCATAAGCTTTCGGTAGTCGACCGGATCTTCCAAGTCAAGATCAATAGTCGTCTTTCCTGCCATGAGAGCTGAGGGCTGAGCAGGAGTATAGTCCTTTAGCTTGGATGAGTTGACCCGGATAACTTCGGCTCCCAAAGACGCAAGGGCGGCACCAGCTGCAGCCCCGGCGATAATTCGTGTCAACTCTACCACCTTAATACCTGCCAACGGACGATTGTCCGCCAGCTCGGGAAAGGCAGACGGAGCAGTCTGAGTTTGTTGCTTATAGTTGATAAGAGGGTGTCTGGATAAAGACCTGCCCATGTCGGTCTCCTGCCATCCTTGGGGGGAGTGTACAATCGATCCAGAAAGACCCTTTTCTAACATTATCTGCTCTAGTTCCCTTGAACGGAAAGTCCTGACCCGTTCTTGAATGACGGCGTATGCCTCATCGTTTGTGCGAATTTTGGTATCAAGATCCTTGCTGATGCCGATAACAGCCAACATCTTCCACGAATCAAGCGAACCGTGAAGTTGAAACCACACACCCTTGTCAGCTGTCTCATAGATTGCTGTAGCACGGTAGACAAGCGGAGAATCGGAAGCACGATCCTTATCCCACTGAGGTACCGTAGGAAGCTTGATGACAAGTGGACCAGTGATGCCGTCAATATCAACAAGGGCTGCGGTGGCTGGATACAACCCCGCGTGATCTGTGTCGACGTACACGATGTTACTATCAGTGACACCACGAAGGTGAAGAATTTCCAAGCCAACGAGACCGACCATCGCGTGGAGGACGGCAGTCACAGCTTGGGACTTGATGGGCCCTGGTATGCATGGCAAGTCTTGGCCCGTAAAACGAACGTTGCTGAGGAGGTTTTCATCGGTGGTAAAGCCGGGCGTTCTAGACGCAAGGATTCGCAAAATCCGTTCGCACTCCTTTGGGATAGGTTGAAAGCCGTGGTCGACGACAGTTCCCGGACCATAAGTCTCTCTGTTCGTACTAGGAGGGCTGGTGTCTGACATGGTACTAAACGTAATCCGATGTAATGTGACATGAAAGTACAATAAAGTGATCAGAAGGGCCCTATTTAGTTGTAGCTGATATTATTGTTCGCACATTACTAGACTGACCAATTCGGATCCAGCCGAGGGTTGGATTGGTAGTTCACAAGAATTTTACATCCGACTATTGGGCTTATCCCGGCTGAAGCATTCCACGGGTGGTGCTACTTCCCGGATTTGCCCCGACCAATTAATTCATAGGGAAAAAGGGGGCCATCTTGATGTCCTTGTCTTTGTTTGCCGAGAGAAATGGTTATACTATAATAGATATGGATAAACTCAAGATTGAAGTTGTAGATTTTCAGCTTATATTAATATCCCAAAGCCAAGTTAAATCGAAAGCATTTTAAGTGACAAACGCAACACCAACACTCGATCCAAGTTATCAAAATGACAGAACAAATACGCACCGTGGCAATTGTTGGCTGCGGGGTCATCGGTCTGGGATGGGCCGCTCTATTCATGGCGCATGGTCTAAAGGTCATCATATCGGATCCCGCAGATGGTGCTCATGAGTCACTGAAAGTATACCTCGAGCAAGCGCGATTATTCTTTGAACCTTTCGGAAATTTTGACAGACTGTCTTCCAATTATGAGTTTGTGGATGATATCCTGGCCAGACTACCCGAAGTAGACTTTGTGCAAGAGGTCAGTCTTTTATTGTCCATGCTACGCAACACGAGACGACTAGAATACAGAACAAGCTGAAAATGTGTTAACCCCTTGGCTACAGAATGGACCGGAGCGTGTTGAGTTCAAGAGAAACCTGATGGATAAGTTAGATGCGAGCACTAGACCAGGTGTGGTGATCGCTTCGTCATCTTCCGGTCTACCTTCCTCCGCCTTCATTCAGCAGTGCAAGAAAGATCCTACTCGTATCCTGATCGGCCATCCCTTCAACCCACCCCATCTAATTCCCTTAGTTGAGGTCGTTCCTCACCGTCAGACCAGCCCGGCATCGATTTCGTCCGCCATGTCATTTTATAAATCCCTTGGCAAACGCCCGATCCTCTTGCACCAAGAAGTCCCAGGATTTGTGTCAAACAGGCTGCAAGCAGCTATCAATAATGAAGCTTACAGCCTCATAAGCAGGGGTGTTGTGTCAGCGCAAGATCTCGACCTCGCTGTAACACAGGGGCCTGGTCTTCGATGGGCTCTGACCGGTCCAATTGCTACGAATGCGCTGGGTGGAGGCGGAGGACCACAAGGGTTCGCTCAAAGATTTCAAAGACTGGGACCGGCAATCCGGGAGTGGGAAAAGGATATCTTAGAAAATAGGTTTGACTGGTCCGAAGAGCGGGTAAAACCGCTACTGGAGAGCGTTGCTGAGTCGTTTTTGGATGTGGATTGGAAGAACTTGGTGGATGAGAGGGATATTGTTTTGTTAGATATATTGGCCTCAAAGAGTAAAACACTGTCTATGGGGTCACATTAAGTTACAAATATCCAATGAACGGTGGCTGATATATAGAATTGAAGCTACTTGTTAAAACAATCTTCCCCTGGGATTTAGGGTCTATCCGCTGTGTATGAGTATTGGTGCATAGCCTAGTTAATGTTTCGCCTCATCATAAAGGTAAAAAGACCCAAGTGATGATAGAGGACCTTGTCTTTATTGTTTTTACTTGTTCCTTTGTTTCTAGAGCTGGCAGGCGGACCTTTATTATCTTACCGCCACGTTACATACCCCGTGTTCATCTCTTTGAAGCCGCCACTAATCATCCCTGAGGTATACAACCCTTCGCCTCTAAATTTTCGAATATACCCCAGCCATCAAATTTCAGCCCCATTTGTAATACCCTTACTTTCCTGCCAGCCAATAGTCGAACCAGTCAACAAAACTTTTGAAATGTTGTTCTTTCGCCCATCTCTCGTATGGGTCAGTAAGACGAGCCCGAGACTTGAGCCATGCATCAGTATGAGAGGAATTATAGAGATCATGGAGATTTTCATTTACTTACTGCGAAACCGTGACCAACGTTTGAGAAAATCTGCATATTGAACCGCCCGTTTGACTTTGACAAAAGCTCTACTGCTCTGGAGCGCTGTTCAGGCTCGAAGAGCTTGTCTATGGCAGGGACCGAGAGAAAGATTGGCCCTGCAACGTAATGGTGTTAATTATGTTTCAGTCATTCCAAGTATTAGTCTCAAATCCACCTTTGACCTTTAATAGATCGCTTTCCATCAGGAAGGATGGGTGAGCGATGGCGCCAGCTCGACAGATACCCTCAGCTGATAATTGGTGCGTAACGAACCGGGCACCCCAGCTAGTGGATATCAGTTTCAAGTATCCAAGCTTACTGAGTCACTCAAATAACGAGTACATACCAGTACCCCACAGCAGCAAATTGAACTTTCTCATCAGTGCCATAATAGGCCTTGACAGCCTTGACCCATTTTACCGCTGCTTCCTCAGAAGCTTTTAAATGCTTAGTCTTCCAAGCCTCAAAGTCGAATTTTGGATCGTTCAAAGGTGTTAAGGAGTGTTTTGTAACAGGATCCTATTGAAACGTAAGATAATTATATGACTCTTTGTATTCACTTCCAGGTAGGTAATATATGTGGTGAACTTACCCCAAGAAAATAGTCGACTCCGAGGGTCAAATAGCCGCACTCGGCAAACGAGTCCATCAGGAGGAAACTGTTCACGTGTAAACCAAAAGCATCAGGGAAGAAGAGGACAACGTTTCCGTTCTCCGTCCCAGGTCGAGGCCTTGCAACGTAAGTATCGATGCCATCAATTTGCTGCACAGAGCCTGTTGGCTCGCCATCGTGGAATCCGCCCTTCAGACAGCACAGGTCAGCCGGCTTTGCAAGTAATCTGTCCATGGATGCAACCTGATCGTCTTAATATTGAGTTTGAATCTATTGAACGTTACCTTCCAGTAAGTACATTTGATGTTTATCGGTAGATTAAGTATGAGTGCTTGCGATCGGCTATTCCGGGGAGGATTACCCGCTACTTCGACAGTTCTGCCGCTAGTGCACAGGCGATGTTTCAAATATCGAGTTCTTATCTCTGCCAAATTAGTTCAGTTACACCCAGCCCAGTTTAAAGAATAGGTAGCAGCAACAGCACTTCATAGGCATTTGCCCCCTTCGGCGATAAATTGCTACACCACTTGCATAAAAAGCGTAGAGTGGCAAGCATAGGCCATCTTTATCTAAAAGAGGAAGCTCTGGGCGGCGATGCTTGCATCGACGTACGCTACATAGACATTTCAAGTCAAGGGCGTCATGAATTATGAACGCCGTAGACGACATTGTCTTATCATAATCACCCCGCGTTCCAATCTATCCCCAGAATTCCTTCTGTACGGATGGTATAAATCTTGATTCTTGCCGTTCCAAACAGGGTCAGGCAGGTTGAAAAATAGTCCCTATATTAGCTATAGCGTTACACTAAGGCATAAGGGACGACAAAAGATTTTATGATAGCTCTGGTGATTCCATGAACAATTTAGGCTATCTTTTCTTTTAGAGTTGCTCTATGTGCGGATTCTTACGGAACCCGCCTGAGAGTGTCAACCATTTGTAGTGGCGACTGGCCTACCCCAGATCGGAGAACTTATCCTGACGTCGTGTTATCTCTTTAAATGACCAAGCCTATCTGCATTCCATTGGACAAGAATACTTCGGCTACCCAGTACCGAGTACGTGGTCCATGACAACCAATAACTGGCGTTACATCTTACCCGGCGTTCCAGGGCCATGGGGCAACTCCGGAACCCACCTTTTCCCCGCAACTCTAGATCTCTACAATCAGCTGTAGCTCAGATTCGACCCAGCTATCGATCAGATTGGCAGACTAAGGCATGTCTATAAAGATGTCATTATGTCCGCTGGCATCAATGGCGATCCGTAGCATCGGGAGTTTCAAGATCAACTGCAACATAAGATAGCTCGTGGACATGACGCACCAAGACAACCAGGATTCAAAGAAGATGTGCCCAGCACCTACAGAAAGCATCGATATCGAAGATGGAATGACACACGAAACGGCATCTAATACTTACAATACAGCACTCAAGCTTGCAGAAGCTCATGGAGGGGACGAGATAGACCCCGCTGCAGAGAAGAAACTGATCAAGAAGATCGATTGGCTTTTGATGCCGCTGGTAAGCAATCTTCTTCCTTGACAATTTATGAAAATTCCGATATAATTGGTTGTTCCAACTCTAGATGTGTATGACTTACGCCCTGCAATACTATGACAAAGTAATGATTGGCCATGCTGCCATTTTTGGACTCAGGGAGGACTTGGGTATCGCTCAGGGTCTGCAATACTCTAATTGTACTATGATCTTCTTCTGTGGTTTTATCCTTGGCTGTTATCCGGTAAGCGACCTATCTATCAAGGGAGAAACTGATAGAACTAATTCTGACGATGCAGGCCTCCATCCTAGGTCAGAAGCTTCCTACCGCGAAGGTGTGCGCCGTCATTTGTTTCCTCTGGGGTACCGTCGTATTGTCCACCCCAGCTTGCACTTCATATGAGGGCTTCATGGCCAACCGATTCTTCTTAGGCCTTATTGAATCTGGTGTCTCTCCACTGTTCATGCTTGTTACATCCAAATGGTACACAAATGAGGAACAAGTTCTCAGAATGGGCTTCTGGTATTCGAGCGGCGGTGCCGTGAACCTCGTCTCGCCGCTAATCAACTACGGCCTTGGCAGTATAAAGGGAAGCATCGCAGGATGGCGCATTTTGTACATCTTCGCTGGCGGCCTCACTCTTCTATGGGCCTTTGTTGTATATACCCTTTTCCCCGACTCCCCCATCACTGCAAGACGACTGACAGAGGACGAACGCGCCCTGGCCATTTTGCGACTGAGGCGTAACAATACCGGGTTCGAAAACACGCGTATGAAACCCCAGCAGATCTGGGAGACATTGCTGAGCTGGCAATTCTGGACCGTCTGCCTTCTCTCAATGCTTTGCAGCACAGCAACGAGCGCCGCCAATACCTTTTCTACATTGGTCTTCAAAGGTATGGGATTCAGCGTATTCCACACTCTTCTTCTCAATATACCTCTCGGGGTCATGTCCATCTCTACAATTGTTGGCTCCGGGTGGCTCGGTCGCACGTACCCTAATATGAGACACCACATCTATACTATCGGATGTGTTCCGGTCATCCTGGGCTGTCTTCTTTTGTGGAAACTGCCTGCTGGTCAGGTGGGTGGCCGAGTTGCCGGGATCTACCTGGTAGCGTTCTTTGGATTCTCCTATGTCCAAGTTATCGCTTTCGGTACATGCAACTTTGCTGGTTATACTAAAAAGTCTATGGTCTCTGCTGGTATCTTCGTGGCATATTGCTTAGGCAACATCATTGGCCCACTGTTATTCGACGCGTAAGCATCCAGTTCCATCTTGCTCCAGCGTGGAATCTTCCTAACCTTTTGAGCAGAAAATTCGCACCTGGGTACAACCAGTCGTTCATTGGCATTTTGGTATGCTATATTGTCGCCATGGTGCTGTGTGAGCTGTCACGGTTCTTGCTTTCCCGCGAGAATAAGAGACGCGATCGCGAGTATGGTCCTCCAGGAATTAGTCATGGTCTCGAGGACGTGACTGAAAAGGACAATAAAGATTTCAGATACCAGCTGTGACAAGGAAGAAGATGTAAGAGGAGGGCTTTTCGTATCCGTTACTTCGCTATCTAAATTTCTCCTACGACCAGCCTTAATCTATCCTATATTCGAGGACGGAAAGCTCTCGGTGACATTATCAGAGGTGTGTAAGGGCTCTTGAGATATGAAGGACAGTACCGCCATTACTACGTGCTATAAAGAACGATGCAGGGTATCCCCAACACTATGTATGTACTGGTCCAGACCATAACCGTCACTCCTTATATTTACCATTAAGCAGCATTTGAACTACCCACCAGTGATGGCGTCTGTAGCGTTCATTGATGCAGGCATAACCATGGAGAGTATCATTAATATTGCGTGAGCTGTAATTACGTCTTGCCATACACCTACCATGCTAGCACTGTCGATTCCATCGTGACCTAACCCAAGCAATCAGTCTCGAAATGAGAGGTTGATAGAGCATCCGGTTGTTCTTTTTTGAGCCACACGGATCCGCCAGGCCTCACTTGCAGTGGCGCTGTATCAATGAAAGATGGTGATGCCATACAAAGGTCCTTTTCCCGTAATTTCACACGACGAATGACTAGACTTATTCGCGGTTTATGATAAAATTCCAGCTCGATTGCTAACTTGATGGTACAAATATCGATTGTAGGATGGCTAGGACACAGCCTATGAATCCCAAGGACGTGCGATTCTAATTACAACGTTCTACATTTCTAAACTTACGCCTTCATTTGACATTTCTGTCTTGAACCAAATCAAACGAGAGAGTGCTGTGCTTGTTGCTGTATCTTCGTACCACCCTTGCCGGGGAACTATTCTTTGATCAGCTTCCTCGATCAGCTTCCTCAGTATCTCATTTGGGTAAGCGTGACTGTCATCAAAGAAGACCCAAGCACCCTGCTGAGCGATCTTATGTTGGACATTTTCTTCTTTGTCGCCCCTTATCTTGCGTATCATACGGGAGTATGAGTCGACAAATGCCCTGCCAGGTTAGCCTCGTGTCATTAATAAGTTACACAAGATCTCCCAATAGTCCGAATGAAACGGCTGTTCGAAATCCCAGGTATACTCAATTTGCATCTTGAGAGCTTCCCGTTCGTCTCCATTGGCCATATCATAGCCAAGGAAATCAGTGATATAATCAACCCCAAGCCTTGCAAAGGTTCCCGCACAATCTTCGTCATATACTCTGTGTGTGTCAAGGTTAGGCGCATGGTCGCTTGCATTGAAAAGGAGGTTTCCAGGGAATGGCAATCTCGATTCCATTGAGGACCCTTCCGAAGTGCCTGGTAGGCAAGCATCGCTGTATTGGGTGAAAATTGCTCCGTACAGGGAGGAAAAGTAGCTGTGAACACACCTGACAGCTTTATATTCCGCATTACTGATTCGGCGATGCTGCGTATCTTTTTTTGGAATAAAGGCAATACCATGGACCTTACACATTAGTTCAAACGTGAGGAATGCTTTGACAAACCTCCGTCGTTCTGTGACTGTGAGATATGTTGAGTCAAAGCAAGGTGTTACCTTTATGCCTTTAAACAAAAGATATCTTCCAGTTACTGGTCGGTGCAGCTGAGGTAGACAAGAATACTCCCATGGGGGGGAAGAGGCGGTAGCTTGAAAAACAGAAGTTGAGTATATAGCCTGTCCAGCTGATTCAAGAGCTTGGGGTTTTTCTCCCTCAAAGGATCAGGCAACTCAGACTTAGACCAGGCCCGTATGTGATCACGAGTAGGCTTTATACGTCGCCTGCTCAGAAGCATATTGGTAGGACGTCGGGGACTCGGAAGTAGGATAATCGCCATAGCATCCTGCACCATGTCTTGATCTAGCTCAGCTGCGAGGACTTGGCGTATGATAGACTGCTTATGTGAGACATCTTGTCGCAGCATAACTGGGGATGCCTGAATCATGTGTAATATCGAGGATTTGGATTGTGTGGATATGAGAATGTGAATGCGGAGCTCCGGGGGTAAGTTGTTTAAAGGGTCCGTGAGTTTGGGCGCCATTTTGGTTTCGTTGTTTTTCTCTACGGTAAGAGGAGAAAACAGAATAGCAAAAACGGAGGATTGTAAGGAACCAGGGCAGATATATATATACCTAACTGGAGCAAGGGAAAGTCTAATTGTAAAATAAGGTTAAAGCTTTGGTTAACCTTTATAAAAAAAAACACAATTTTAACAGAGCAGGGGAAAATCAAATTTATGTTTCCTAGTGATTTTGGTGTTAGACTTCGCCCTGTACTCGAATTTATAGAGCATGTTGTTGTTGTCGCAGTAACATACACTCATATAGAAGCATCGGATTTATGGTCCGTAGAATACCACACATTTTAAGGGTTAAATCCAACAAGCCTTGAACCCATTTGGTAGATTTTCTGCAGATACCTCAGTCTTCTGATTTTTTTGGTATTTTCAACATTTCATTCCTTAACAAACTCGGCCCAACCAGCCTGACGATCGACCTTCAACTGCCAGAAAGTCTGGCTGTCTACCAACCACCGCCTTTGATTCACGCAGCTAACACGGCCCAGGGGTAAAATCTATAAAATTTGAATCTGGAAGGAAAACGTGATTTGTAAGTCAGATGTCAATGTCAAAGTCGAGGTAGCCTAAAGTCAAGCTTCAGCCCAGGCTGAACTTTTAAACCACGTGACCATTTTCCAGGCGGCGCCCGCGGATACAATATTTACACCTTTCTTATCAATTAAGGAACAAGTTTTGTACAAATGAAACTCTGAATTCAAATGTCTCACCACACTTAGATGCCGTTGGAATGCCTTCGCCCCATCAAACCTTTCCTCTAGTTATATCCTGGCGCTCAGTGTGTATTATTGTGTACATGCAGCTTTTGTGATCTTGATTTGACAGGCTGAGCGACACCGACAAGTTGTCATTTCCTCGCACATAATGCTACGTTCTGATACTGATAGTTACGACAACGGCTATAGTGATGCTCAGTTCTAGCACAAGCTCTAAATAAGTGTATATATATGTCGTCGCTATAAACTACTGGGATTCCAGTATATCTATTCGAGCTTATTATCTGACTCTATGAAAACAGGTCGTTCCCTATAATTCTTTGAATTCTCACGGACCATTTTAATGTTTTCTTTATTCTTCCTGTTTGTTTCACGGCCTTCCTTCCGGTGTTCTTCAGATAGTGGCAGGGGAAGGATGCCAGGGGCTGGATCATACCACCGATCTTTATCAACTTTTGTTCCGTCAACTCCATAAAAACGCCTCTCGTCTTCCTCATCATAAGGCGACCGGTCTAGAAGGGCTTTTATCAACGCAGGTCTCAGGGCGATTGCATAGTGAATATTACGATCGGCATCAAGAAAGCGGAAAACCCCGTCACGGCCAAGATGTGCAATGCCCAAGAGATCCGGGTCTTGCCGCTCCATGTGATATAAAATGTCGCTCAATTGTCGCTATTCGGGTGAAAGGTCGTTATATGCGATGCAACGACAAGTTGCCTCGGGGTCAGCGGGTTCTTGATGCTTGGAGTCAGATCGAGACATGGTCCGAGAAGTGTTTGTTGTCAATGTCCCTAACCAGCTAGATGTTTACTTGACCCAATCTGCGATAAGACCTTTCCCGCCTTTTTTGTTGTGAATGTTGACTAGTGGTAAAGGTCAAGAGACAGATTCTGACAGTTCTGCTCTGTATGGAAATGTGTCTTCCTTTAACTGGGGCCGAAACTTCCGTTGCTACAATATGTGACAGGCCCTGATTGGATTTCAATGTTTGCAATTGGCCAGTTCGGAACTCGGCATTCCAGATCGCTCGATACTATCGATTTTGCAACTGAATTTTACATGCATGTTGGTTGTTGTCTACCCCTTTGCGATCCAAACTTGCCGAGACCCGAACGTCAGGAAGTTCTTCCACATCTAAAGTTAGTTAACAGCTACACAAAAGTTCACAAATATTTCAAGTAAACTCTCGATGGCTGGTTAGTACGCTGCGTGCTGTTATGGAGTAGTAGAAGATGTGTTAGACGTGGCTACACTAAATCTTTATCTGATGAATAACTCCGTCCAATCTCTGGACCAATTTTGGACCTCTTGATAAAAGGAAAGGGTTGAAACAGCGGTATTTTATATTAACGAAGACCCTTTGTATCAGCAGTGATTTCTGCATGTTGGTCCTTCGTTCCAGTAAACTCTTGGTTTTGTCAACCAATAACAATAGTATTGAGGCAGCCTCTAGCTTGTGACTCCTTGGACGTCACGTATAAAGTCTGGACGAGGCGGAGGATATCCAGTCAGTATCAGAAACAGTAACACAGTATATCTACTCAATTTTATCGTGGTACCCAACTCTCGAGACGTCTCTAGCATTATGAGGGCTGGTACTTTATGCTCCTTTACTGTAGTGTTGGGCAAAGGTCTAACAAGTGGACAGCATCTTCCTTTATCACAGTTGTACTCGTTGGTAGCTTTGCCAGCGCCAGATATACGGTTGATATCCCCAAAGATGCTATATGGGTCACAAACTGGGATCAACTCCATGAAATGGCTGCCAAATACCCAGACGCTGTATTGGTTTCACAGTATGGAGGCAAGAGCCAAAGACTTCGAAAAAGCGAGAGGTGGATATTCCTAGACCTTACCGCCAGTGCAGTCACTCTTGATGCTTTTACTCTTCTCTTTGTCTGACTTATTGTAATTGTCATGTCTGTAGGCGTCCTACTAGTAACCAGAGGGGGTACTGTATTTAGTATCAGTTGTTAGCTTCTGGACAACGTTTGAAGTGCTGAGGTAAAATATTACATGTTATGAGACCTCTATTTTATCTCCTCTTGGCTTTATGACAGAGTCTAAATTGTTGGTTGGTAGATGGTCTTGGTGCTTTGCCAATTGACTACGCTTCACTACGTACTTCCTTTACTGTTCATTAGGGTTGGGCAGCACCGGCTCGGAGATAGATTAGTCTTCATGCAACAATCGACAGCCTATAGACTATCGCCGATAATTTTACCAGCAGCAAATGCTGTTACAGAAAATCCAGATATCCATCCTGAGAAGTGAGTCAACTTCACTTGTTCTATCCTACAAATTGTGTTGTATATCAGATATCTCCTAGGCAGCACTGAACGATTTCAGCCAGGTGTTACTTGTATAGAGCGGGCGAATTACCAGTTCATCAGAAGCATATTCCTCTACCGGTGGTCAATGAAGATAGCAGCAGGTAAAGAAAATACTACAGCTGGCAGACTCGGGACGTAAAATTAGCGATCGCATCCGTATCTAATCCCAGCAAATAGACCTCACGGCCACAATGCCTCAAGAGACAATTTCTGCGACCGCCGTTAGACTCATTGTGTATTACTTTGGCACAACAATATACAGCAGATCAAGGGACCGGCTACAAAGTTTCTGCGTAATGTAGCCGCCTATTTCCAGTGTCGTCTGGCACTGTCTGCTACCTGTAGGGTAAATGGCCTTGATCGCTTTTTGACCTGAGTCGCTTAGCGGTCTTATCGTGACTTGTTACGAGCCCTGGTAAATGCTGGTAGGGTTACCCTGCTCCTTATCCTCTGCTACGTGGCTTCATATCCCGCAAGTTCATTGGCCCTTGAACTACCAAGGTCACAATGCTCAGGCGATCGTACCCACATCCGGCCAGCCGCGTGGTAACAGCGTTATCACGTTATTGACAGGCAGAAAGCATTTTCTCTAGCAGGTTTTCATCTGTCAGCGTGATAGTCTCTTCAACACTCGATCCTACGCTGTCCACTCTATCTGATTCCTCGGCTATCATCACGATCCCCATTACGCTCTGTACGTTATGCTCTTGAAGGCGTCCTACGCTCTCAGGTGATACTTGCTTTCCCTATCAGAAATACCGCATCATATTATCCCTCAGGCGTGTTCCTATTCACGGTACGACGAAGCTAAATGCTAACATACTTATTGCGCTAGAGCAATAACCGCAGCAATGGCCGTGTCACTTGAAACATACACAATTATTCAGCAAAAGAAGGCCCAATATTGCCGCTTCGCTGACTCTCACCAGTGGGAGAAATTCGACACCATAATGCTCCCCAATGCCACATACTCATTCCATGAGCCAGACGGAAGTCTTATCATGAAGGGCGACATCCCTTTCTCATGGTCCTCACGAGATGACTGGGTCGCCTTCTTCAGCAGCGAGAACAAAGAGTTGCAAGCCATCCACAATGTCGGTCCTGCAGAGATGGAACAGATCTCCCCAGACAAGGTCAAGGCTGTTTGGTCAGTCATGTACCACGTAGGCAATAAGGATGCAGGGTCGGGGTTTCATGGCACAGGGGGTGGTTATTATCACGAGACATGGACGAAGGTTGGCGGCGACTGGTTCATGGAGAGCTTGAGGATGGACAGGTTATATTGGAAGGTCCTGACTCATTGAACTATGTAAATAGAGCGAACGGAGTTATAGGGCTTGCATCTCCATTACTCCCGAAGCCCTCGTTTGTATCATCTTCAAACTTCGGGTACGTACCAGATTCTAGCATTCCAATTCCTCACCCCAGAAGCTCGCTTATTGAGACCGGTACCAAATAGATATCAGTATAAGCTCAAGAGAAAGTTCTTAATTCTACGCGTATCATAGAAACTACTTGAACAGGTGCTTGTTAACCGGTGTAACGGCTTCCCTGCCCTCCAAGACAGCCATAACATTTTCCATCGCCAACCTCTCAAACCCTATCGACGTGTCAAGCGACCCGCCGGCAGTATGACATGTCAAAGTAGCGTTTCGCATCTTCTGCAACCTGGGGTTGGGTCGTGGCTCGTCTTCAAAAACGTCCAAGCCTACAGCAAATAAATGTCCAGAATCCATAGCATCCGCTACAGCTTCTTCATCTACCAAGCTGCCTCTGGCGATGTTAACTAATCGTGAACCTTTCTTCATCTTCGCGATCTCGTTCCGGCCGATGATCTTCTTTCCTCCAGCCCCTGGGGCGGCGATGACGATGCAGTCCGCTACAGCCAGCATGTCCTCCAGCTTCGGGTAACGAGTTGCATCAATAGCCGCTTCCTGCTCGACTGATTTGGGAAACAGGTCATAATATGCGATACGCATACCAAGAGCCTTGTGAATTTTCAGAGCAATCTGGTACCCAATGTTCCCCAACCCGATGATTCCCAGTGTATGTCCGCGAGGATTGTACGCTGTGAGTTGCGTGTGAGCGTGTGCGTCTCGGAACTCGTCTTCACTGCCCCTTGCAGCCATGTTACTCCACTGCATATTCCTAAACACGGATATAACATGATACAGCGCCATATCCGCAACAGCCTCCGACGATGCTGCCGCACCATTGCAGTAGAGTATCCCCGCTTCGGCCATGATGTCCACATCAGCCCAGTCGTAGCCCGCTCCGGCGGATGCATATACTTTGACGGACTTGGGCAGGAGTGGAATGAGCTCTTTGTCCCATCGGCCCATTTCACCACCTGTGACCCAGAAGGGACGCATTACGGCTTGGAAGTCGCCCCATTTTCTTTCACGGAGAGAGGCAAGGAAGGAATCGCGTTGGCGTTCTTCTTGTGAGGGGCGAATAATTGTGAATTTCGAGGAGAGTTCCTTATAAAGATCGTGATTGTACTTTATTGGGTCTCCAATATGAAGAATGGTGGGTTTTTCGGACGAGGACATGTTGACGTATGAAGCAGGGTTGCACATAGATGATAGTGCTATAATTGAACGCTTGTTATGCTTACTGGCCTCATATAAAGATGTTAGATCGGGAATGATTGAATAGCTTGTCATGAAACTAATGGATCGCCTGTCGGCTTTTGCTCCGCGTTTCTGTGTCTCATTATACCCTCACCCAGCCGATCGGATATCGCCAATACTACTACTTGTCAACAATCCCAGCCCTACTGAAATACAAGGTGGTGACTGGTCAATCTCGTCGGCTCGGCAGCTTTCATCCATCGGCCCTCTCTAGCGTAGGATTCTGCGATCGGATACTGCTCGGAATATCCATCAATTGGTTGCATCTGGAGATTTAACGAGTCATGGGGTTACGCTTGAAGGCAGGTTTCCCCGCACGAAGTGTCCTTTCCCCGGACTACTTTACCCCATACCCCAGTTTAATGACATGCTATCGGCGAACTGAGTCGGGGGGGAAGAATCTGGCGCGAATAAATACGACCATGAGAGACGCACTTTTAGAAAGATCTTTGGAATAATGTAGCTACTGAGGGAGCCATTGTGAAGGCTTTTCAATTTTCCAACTTCCGAACACAGTCTTGATTTGAGACCGCGCTGTCAACATGTCCGGCGAAGATATGATCAAAGATAACGGGGAAGCGGTCCGACTAGAGACCGTTGATGGGGTAGTCGCTGATATTGAGAATCGAGAGGTCAAAGAGAAGGCGCTCGTCAGAAGAGTTGACAAGCGAATGATGCCTCTGATGATGCTTCTCTGTAAGTTTGCCCCGGCTTTCACAACTTAGTGAATTGATCACAGTTAACACCGGGCTAGATATTCTCAATTATCTTGACCGGAATAACATCGCCACTGCCCGTCTTGGCAACTTCGAAAAAGACATCGGCCTTGTAGACGAGCAGTATAACACGGTCATCAGCATCTTCTTTGTTGGTTATATCTTGACGCAGGTGCCTACCAATATGATCCTGAACAAAATGCGACCATCCCTCTTCTTGGTATGTCCTGCTCTGCTTCTTGTTCTTTGAGAGTTACGACTGACCCTTCAGCCTTCTGTTATGGTCTGCTGGGCTACAGTGAGCGCAGCCACTGGTGCTGTACAGAATTACCATGGCATGATTGCTTTGCGATTTATCCTTGGTTTTGTCGAGGCGCCATTCTTTCGTAAGTCCGCCTAACAAGCTACATAAGCATTATTGACAATTCAACACCAGCCGGCGCGCTCTTTCTCTTTAGCTCATGGTACACCAAAAAAGAGCTTGCAGTCCGTATTTCCATTCTGTTCGCCGCCGGCCAAATGGCTGGTGCCTTTGGAGGTCTCCTCGGAAGTGCCATTATGGCTGGCATGGATGGTAAAGCTGGACTAGCTAACTGGCGATGGCTTTGTACGTCACCTCTGGAAGACTCTCACGTTCACTTCTAACCTTTTACAGTTATCATCGAAGGCTGTGCAACTATCCCCGCCGCCGTCTTGACATATTTCGTTGTTCCTGACTACCCAGCCACAACATCATGGCTTAGCGATGAAGAGCGCCGTATTGCAGTCCTCCGTATGGCCGAAGATGCAAGCAAAGAGGATGATCGGGCCGACGTATCAGCAGCGGAAGGTGCGAGAATGGCCTTTACAGATCCCGCACTCTACATGATATGGATAATGCAGTTGGGCCTCAACACAGCGGCTGCATTCACCAACTTCTTTCCCACGATTGTCAAGACCCTCGGCTACAGCTCTACCATTACACTTCTTCTCTCCGCACCACCATACGTCTTCGCCGCAGCACTGGGCATCACCAATTCCTGGCATAGCGATCGCGTTAACGAGCGCTGGTTACATGTCGTATGGCCGCAGATATTCTGCAGCATCGGTTTCATCATCTCGGCTGTAACGCTGAACACGGCTGCGCGCTACATCGCCACATTCATGATGATGTCCGTGTACGGCTCTTTTGGATGCATTCTATCGTGGGTGTCTTCTTCGCTGCCGCGCCCCAGTACGAAGCGCGCTATTTCCTACGCCGTCGTAAACGCTGGCTCGAATCTGGCCTCCATCTATGCCTCCTACTTCTATCCTGCATCGCAAGGGCCGAGATACTGGCAGGCTAATGTTGCGAACGTGGCATTTAGTGGCATGTGCATTGCTATGGCCACAGTGCTGAGGTTTTTCCTAACATGGAGAAACAAGAAGTTGGAGCAGGCAAGAGAGAAGGATTTGGCGAACGAGGGAACTTTGAGAGGAAGTGAGGTTACAGCATTGGCGGAGAAGTGGCAATGTGGAACAGATTATGTCTATACACTGTGAGGGAAGCCACATGAGTAGTACTTGGGGGGATAGTGACAGATAGTAAGTTAAGTCTTAGACTTTTGTTATCACGAGCAATTGCAGGCTACTCCGTTCTGACTTCGCCATTTGCCCCTCTGATGAAGTAAACAGAATATCCTGGTAGGACAGTTACCCACCCACCCTCCTTTGCCATACCGAACCAGGCCCCTCCTCCGCATTTTCTTTGAAATGCACGGCCGCAATTGTTCCAGTGGATTGTTTGGCCGACCCCCTCGATGGCATCTTCACTTTTCTCTTCACGAGCTTTGTCAAAAGCTTCCTGGTCAAACGAATGCACTTCCTATTTTTCGTTAGATCCCTATTATGCAATGGCAGAAAAGGCGTTTACCATGGTCGTATCTTTGTGCGAAAGGGATTGTAACTTTAACAGATGTTACAGACCTAAAGTTGTAGCTCTATCTCTCTCTACCCATGCTTGTCTCGCTGAAAAATTGACTGAAGAAAATTGCCGCTCCATAAAAGTCTGTCGTGGTTCATGTGACCTTGCACGTGACTGTCTTCTCTATCATAAACTATTCTTTCTCTTCATTATCTTTGCATCCAACAAACTTTTGTATAAAGCCCCCAGCAACACACCATACTGTATTGCCTCGACAAAGGTTGTAGTCTCTCTCGATGTCTTGAAGGTTCTGGCTCCGCAATCGAAACTGTAGCCGTAATTCTATCCACATACAGCTCATTTCATACCCTGAGCAAGATACTCCTTCGTATTGGAGAAAGTTTCCTCGTCCGTATAAAACCAAGGCTCATCCGGCATCTCATTCTCCTCCTTGGTGATTATTAGTGGCTTTCCCTTGTAGTCAAGGCGGAGACCGGGGTAGATGAAGTTGCGCCACATGTAAAGTAGGATGTTAGAGTCCTCCAGGCTTGGGGCAACGTGCGGCGAGATGAGCTCCTGATGTTTCTCCGGCAGTACTGACCAGTGCAGTCCAGGGTACAGATGGTGCACCGTATGATACCCATTGTTGAAGCAAAGATAATTGAGAGTCTGGCCGGTGAAGTTACGTGCGAAGTTGTACTTGGAGCTCATATCGCATCCGTCGTGCTGAAGAAAGTTGAGTGAGAGGATGCAATACTTAGCATAGAATTGAGGTAGTAGTGCAAACCAGATCCATCGACGCCAATCGACCAGGACAAGCACGAGCGTCGAACCCCAGACTGCGATCTCCTCAAGCTGGCGCTGTTTTACAATAGGTCGATTAAGACGAGCCTGGGCGGCGAAATACAGCTTATCGTCCTTGTTTCCTGACAAGACAACATGCCAAAAGAACAGTAGACCGTTCAGAAGGTTCCAGCTATATCGTACTTTGGTCGTACGCACTAGTAGGGAATAATTAGCATCTCAGATAGGCTCGACTGCATAAAATGCCACAATTTGCAATGAAGCACTTACTGACGTCTCTTGCTTGTTGCGGATATTTGTGATGAGATAGGTTGTGCCCAGGGATGAAGATAGACACAGCCCCACCATACTGCAGAGACAAGCAAACTTGGTAGAACTTGTTCCAGTTCTTGGACCAGAAGACAGGCAAGTGAATAGCATTATGTGTCGTGACAGCTCCCATGAAGGACAGCTGAAACAGCGCAAGCCATAGCGAGAAGGAAATCAAGCCACCGGCAATTGGCGATGTGAAGTTGTGCCAGGTAACCAGGAAGACGGTGAAGAAGAGCGCTGTTGAGACAAGACAGCGAATGTCCTCGTTGTGTCTCAGCAACGGCTTCCTATTAACCGTGCGGTGCACTGGCGGTGACGGTTGCGCCATTGTCTGGACGGATTGTGTACTTGTCATCTTTTGGGCCACTGTGTTATGAAGAACTAGGTATGATGTGACAGCTCTGGAAAGCGAGCACAAGGGTAAATTGACTAGTATATGAGGATAGGGGCTCTAAGATTTGGAAAATCCTTCTCGCCAATGATTACGTGGGATTCGCTTCTAAAACGGGGCAACGACCAATCAATTTGTATGCCGCTTATTGCAGATTGCTGACTGTTCATTGCACAGCCTCGTACTGATCTTTTGGGACTAGTTTGTTAGCAGTTTACGTGGCTCAAATGGGGATTTCCATGGGTTTAATCGAATCTGCATTTGATGACAGCATATTATTTCCGAGCAAATACCTCGGACTGAAGTTTGCTCAAAGGCTGGCTTATTCTCGGATTGACCCAATATGTTTCGAATGTGACCCTGCTGATTCGCGTAACGCCCAAGCTGACAGGCCTAGCGTTTGGGCTAAGACTAAGGTAGGTAGGCAACCAGTCAACACGTAGACATTGCGACGTGTTAATTGGTAAGAAAGACGATAGCATTTGAAATTATCACCATACGTCTCGTTATTTTTCTGACCACAATCCTTTTGAAATACACTCTTTAACCATGGTCTTCCTCGGTAGCGTGACAGGCGCAAATGCTGCCGCTTTCGATCTTGAGAGGGACACGCGATCTTTAAAGGGCAAGACTATTCTCATAACAGGCGGAGACAGTGGCATTGGGAAACAAGCAATCCTATACTTGTGTCGTCTTGAACCCTCAGAAATATGGCTGGCTTCCAAAAACGTGGATAATGCAAATTCTGTTGTTGCTGTTATCGATCGAAATGTGCCCAACATCCGACTCCGAACTGTCCAGTTGGACCTTGCTTCGTTCGCATCTGTCAAAGCTGCTGCTGCAACTGTGGTCACACAAGCAGACCGCCTTGATCTCCTCTTTCTCAATGCTGGAGTTATGGGGGTAGCAGCTGGCCTTACAGAGGAAGGTTACGAATACCAATTCGGGATCAACTATCTCGGCCATGCTCTTCTAGCTAAGCTATTGTTGCCTCTTCTCTTGAGAACGGCAGAACAGGGAAGGGATGTTCGAGTCATCACCACAACCTCATGTAGCCATCGCAATGCGCTCGATGGAGGAATCGACTTCGATACTCTAACAACCAATGCCAGTGGTCTTCCGACGCTGAAGCGTTATGCACAAAGCAAGTTGGCGAACATCTTGTTTGCACATAGCCTGGCCGAGAGATACCCGCAATTGACCGTGTTTGCTATACACCCCGGAGCATGCCGAACAGATTTGTATCTCAATGTGACGGAATCAAGGCTCCTGGATCAGGTTATCGCCTATTTCTTGCATCAGCCAGTTGAGATAGTGGCTAAGCACCATGTATGGGCAGCTGTCACGGATGGCTTGAGGTCGGGAGAGTATTACGAACCGTTAGGAGTTACTGGTCAAGGCAGTCGTGAGTCCAGAGACGAAGATCTCGCTGCCAAGCTTTGGACTTGGACGGAGCAGGAATTGAAAGACTTCTGAGCTATATCCGCTGATCCAGTGGTGGCATCACTAGCATGAGCGAAGACAGAAAGACACCAAAGAGGTCACTCCAGTAATTCGCCAAGGTAGGAATGATTGATTGATGAAAAAATAAAGCTTCAAGCTTTAGTAAACCTTTACAAAGAACACAGTTTTTTTTACAATAACTACTTAATTTAGATCATGTACTTATAACTCCGATAGTTGATAGTCCCATAACTTTGTATCGAAGCGTGATATCTATCATCGCCACATTTTTCAGTTGAAGATTGCCTTATCTACATTTCTGAGAAAGTGGACGTACCACTGTACTACGGTGACATGCGATAAGATGCTGACTCTTTCGTTTATCGTATGTATGCCCTCAATTGATAACACCTCGGGATCCCAACCTGGAGAGTATCGAAAGATGTGCCGACTGAGCTTCCAGTAGTGCTTGGTGTCTGTATTCGCAGGTATGATGCCTGGTGCCATGATAACTCGCTGACCATAGAGAGCCCTGGTGGTGCTGGACAAAATCGACCACGGAGTATCCATCTCTTCGTCGCTCACGGCAGTGGGACTCAAAGGTGCAGGTTCAAGCACGCTACCCAGAAACCGGAGACTAATCGAGGATTGCTCTTCTTCTAAACCATCAAATGCATGGAGGGTGAGGTTATGTCGTTTCGCAACTACACCAGCCAGCTTGCTGAGCTTTTCTCGAATCAACTCAGATGTGTCGCCAATATTGACTCGGTGATTTATCGAGACGGTTGTCCTTTCAGGCAGCGCGTTCACCTTAACTCCACCGTGTACTACATCGACTGCCTGGGTTGTCGAAACTAGATACCCAGCCATACGATTAATATGAGCAACTAGTCTTGGGAACAACCGTCGCTTAATGGTCTCGAAGATCCCTGTCCGGTCTTTTTTAGGTAAGAGATATCTCAATCCTGGCATAAAGCCCGGGGCATGTTCTGCACCGCACCACAAGAAGTCCAGCAATGGGTTATCTTGATGTAGTTGTGGTGTATATGGCGTTCTCTCGATCATGTTAACAAGATCGGCGGCGATACCGGCGCTGGTATGTTTGGGGGGCATCGAACTATGCCCTCCTCTGGTTCGGACGACAATTTCGACATCGACGTAGCCTTTCTCGGACACTCCTGGAATTGCAAAATGGGTGCCCCAAACAGGCAAGATAGGAGCACCTTCGTCAATGATGAGAGACACGCCATCCTCCCCGTAACGGTCAAGAAGAAAAGAAGCAAGAAACGCGGCTCCGTGATGACCTGAGATTTCCTCATCAAATCCAAAAGAAAGAATTATGGTACGTCGTGGCTCAAAGCCGGCGATTAGCAGGGCCTCAACCGCTTCCAAAGATGCAATCAGCGTATTTTTGCAATCGAGAGCACCCCTTCCCCAGATGGAAGAGCCATCGAATGCACCACTGAAAGGTGGATAGTTCCACTGTGAAAGCGTAGTCTCTGGAACAGGCACGACGTCCTGATGGGCCATCAAGATAGTCGGTTTCAAAGCTGAATCACTTCCAGTCCATGTATAGAGAAGGCCGTGGCTATTGACGTTTTCCAGCCTTATTCTCTCGTGAACCTTAGGGAATGCGGTTCGCAAATATGTTGCAAAGTCATCAAATACTTTCCAACGAGGGTCTTGGTTGACTGGTCCCATATCGTCGTATGCCACGGTCTGGATTTGGATAGCGCCCGCCATTCGTTGTATACTTTCTTGTCGAAACCAATCTGAACTGATATTCTTTAATATGTTGGTGACAAGTTGATCTTGTGATTGCGGATCGAGGATAGGTGCTTGAGGGCACTGTGCTGTTGAGCTAGAGTTCAAGAATGGAAGGAAGACGGCGAGCGACACAACCGCGAGTCCGAGAAGCCACCGAGGTAATATTGAGATGTTCTCACGACGGGAAGATTGGACCAGAGGTGCCGTGTTTTGGGGTTTTCTACTAGACATTGCGACCGTGACAGAAATATAAGGACCCTCACTATCAGAATATCTTGTGTTTCAAGTATAAGGGTACATAGGCAGTATGGTTAGATCGTAAGCAGAATCAGCAGCAGAGAGGGGTAGTTGCTTGGGGGATAAGGGCAGGAGAATTGAACAGTTTTTAATTATTCTTATGTATAAACTTTAACACTGAAAGCGTTATCTTGCGAAACTTTAATCTGATATATATTCCGTTAGCAGAAATGATATACGGGGCGTTGAATGTTAATTAGAGCAAGGTTTGACAAGCTTGCAGAGCTGAAAAGCGTTTATGGCTACACCAAATGACCTCTTGAACCTTTTTCTACTGTTCGCTTGACTGTTGCAAAACCGGGTTTTACTTATCAAGGCTGTGAATTCAGGTACCTTCAGAAATGGAGGACAAGCATTAATAATGGTAAACTGAAAGTGCTGATAGTCTTCTGGTTGATCTTTGTGGAGCTCTTCCTTTGAAGCTTTTCTCTCCCAAGATCATATAGTGACTCTATATTTATCGGTCCATAAGGCTATTCTTTACTGTGTTGCTGTTGATCCCAGTTTTTCCTTGAGAATCTTCTCGGTCAGAGTCCAAAGTTGCTCTCCAAGATCCTGATCAAGCGCTTGTGACGTTGGATCAGTAACCTTCCGGTCCGGAACAATGTAGCACCCATCAATCTTTTCCTCCTTGATAGCATCACTCGTCGCGGCAAACAGAATTGGCCGACAGCCTTGGTCAATAGGATCCTTGAGAAAAGGGCGTACAAGCGCTACGCCAACCTTGCCCAGAGTTCCATAAGCATCAATTGCCTGTTCCTGTTGGTCCGTCTTGACGCCACCGGGGTGTGTGGCGTTAATCCAAGGTCCTTTGCCGGGCTGCATGCCAAGCTCGCCACGTTCTTTTCGTCGCACCAAAGCGCGGACGAGGTGAATTTGAGCCAGCTTGGTGCGGTTGTAAAGGTAAGCTGGACCAATGTCTGTGTTGATCTCCTCGAGACTGGCAAACTTGATGGAACTAGGCGCCGCGCGATGCATGTCCGATGACTGGTGACAGAGCCTACTGTCCGGGGTGGCGATGAGCTTGGGGAGAAGTGTCATTGCCAAATGATGTTGAGCAAAGACATTGACTTGCATGTGACTATCGATGCCGTCCTTGGTCTCCGCGTACGGGCCGACGCCCAATCCGGCGTTCAGTACCAATGCATCAAGTCGCTGCAATTCTGATGCCAACCGTTTAGCAACTTCATCAGTCTGATGGAGATCCTCGAATTCCACCTGCACAAATTCGACGCGCGAAATGTCTCCAAATTGCTTTAAACCTTCGGCGGCCTCATCGAGATGGTGTTGCTTTTTGCCTAGAAGGTACAGCTTCTGAGGATTGTGCTGGAGGATGTGCGCTGAAATTCCGTAGCCGATACCAGCACTGCCGCCCGTAACAACAAATACCTTCCCACTAAGGTCGGGGATGTCTGTGTTGGGGTCGAATGTATTACCGCTGCCAAGCATTTTGTGTCTAGTACTGAGGGAATTTGAGGTTTTGAATAGAATGGGAGAGGAGGATGTAAGAATTGTTATTTACAATCGACACTCTCCTTTATATATTTAGTCTTGTTGTAGAACGTGAAATTCAATGACGTCAAGATGTGCATCGTTGAGGTACTGGCATCGCTTCTATGATGAATGTATTTTCAATCGACCAGTGAATCTTCAGAACCGTCTCATGCGCCAAGTCATCCCATAAATCCATGTGGTTCATTCTCTCAATGACCATACAGGTCTCGTTTAGCGTTCGTAATTAAGCTTGGCGCAAAACGCAAAATAACTGACACGATAGTCTCAATCTCATTAAGCATCCTTTCACACCATACTATCGTTTCTCCGCCTCCAGTTATTCCCTGTTGTAACCGTCTCTCCATCGGATCCATGGCCATTAACTGCATTCATTCCATTTTTCTTCTTTTCACCGCTCAAGGGCTGCCCAGTCTTGGTAGCCAATGTGTCGCTTCGCCCATACAAGAACCAGAGAAATGCGCCCGTCATAACGGCACCACCGACGATATTTCCCAATGTGACGGGTATTATGGAGTTGTAAATGAACTTGCCAACACCGAAGTTAGTCCCATAGAACATACCAATTGGAACCAAAAAGAAGTTGGCAACGGAGTGCTGGTAGCCCAGTGCTACGCTGCAAAGATTGTCAGTTAATACAGATTTTATACTTGGCGATGAGCAATTTGACGCGAGACTTACAATGCCCAAATTGGTATCCAGATACCAACAATCTTAGAAAGGTTGTCCTTGCTGCTTGTCGCCAGGTAAACTGCCAGCCCCACGAGCCAATTGCACCCAATGCCCCTCGTGAAGCTGTATCCCCATCCAACGTTAACTCTGGTCTCAGCTTGTGTGACGGCGTAGGTTGACATGGCGTCCGAGCTAAGCGTATCGCTCCACCAAGTTAAGACTCCGGCGAAGAAGAGACAGCCCGCCAGATTGAAGATATAAGCAACCACCCAGTTGCGTAAAAGATCATAAACACTGGTTTTTCTTTGGAGGGTAGTGTATGTCAAAACGGTCATGTTGCTGGTCACGAGTTCAACGTTGGTTAGTATGACGAGAACGAATCCAATGGGAAAGGTGAAAGCCGCGAGTAAAGTGATGAGAGAAGGGTTCGCTTCGCGTTGCTCCGGAGCTCCACCGGCGATAACGAGATCAAAAAGCGAGCCGAGAGATATGAAAACACCGCCAAAGAAGGACTTGACAATGAGATCTATCCATGGGAGCTTGGCTTTGGCTTCGCCGGATTGCGTGATGAGCTGGCATGTCTCTGGTGGAGAGTGCGCATCAACCTTTTCCATCGAGACATGCGGCTGGCGCTCATCTCCGTCATAGTTCTTGTCCGGATAATTCGAAGGCATATTGATGTCGGTTCTTGAATAATATGTGACTGGAAAACGATTTGTGCTAACGGGGCTGGTGACTTATATATGCCGCCTGGAGCAAATGACGAGATGTTGATGTGATAATTCTCGTTTTAAGTTACAGTATTTCCTCGGCATATCCGGCATTTAGTTTCCCAACTAATATGAATCATAGATAGTTATTACAGATATATGCTATTGTTAATTCCCACTAGTATAGTTATGACGCACTTGCATCTTTGACGTGGTGATGATGTTATGGTGGGTAATTCTTAATTAAGCGGGCCCCCTAAGAAATTTATGCCAGTATTGTAGATAATCTATGGCGCAGGTCTCCAATCTTGAAGAACTCCGAAAAGACGAAACTTGATAAGAGTCTAGCTGTAGTTATAGACAGCTAATGAAGTGGACCGGTCGCTTCTGCTCTATCTCGCTCTGCTTATGGCCCGATATGCCAGTTTGCAGTCTAGCATATAATCTACTGAGTAATAGAGAAGTCAATCTTTAAACTTCAGAGGTACAGAAGTAAATAGGCTAATAATCTGCTCTAAAAGCTGCACAAGGTGACTTACTCATTTCATGTCTTTTATTTTCGATGCTTAGGTTTTCTGATGCGATGGGTGTAATGCACTACAGCCCCGTGAGAATGGTGGTCCCCTGGCTCTCTATCCAATCCCTCGTATACATATTCCCGGTACTAGTACAATATTCCCAGTGTACAAGCTTGAATTAAGGGAAGTTGAGGTCAAACGTTTTCCCTACTCCTACTTAGTAGAATCTCATTCAGTAGGAAAGCCACGGAAACTGACGAGCCCGATATCGTATACCGGCTTGATTTTCTTGGGAAGTTTATCTACTGATACGTCTTGCCAGCATGTCTTGATTGGGGACTCAGGTCTAAGATGACTAAATCCATCTCACAGGTCTCCCACGGTCAGTCTCCAAGCGACTACCGCATTCGGTAGTTCACTAGCAATTTTTGACACGATCAATTAGGCAGCTCATTTGCCAATCCAGCCCAATAAGCTGCCTCGGTATCAGCCTCTTATCTTGGAAACTCAAAGTTCCCAGCGTATCAAGATAACGGTGGAGAACTCAACCAATTATATAGCGTCGGTGGTCGAGAAGTGTCGAATCAGAATCTGTAGTGTGTTCCCCGCGATTACATTTCTTTAGCGTTGTCATAGTGGCTGGTCTATGCGACACGTGCTGCATCCGTCTTGTCCGATATCGTTCGAAATGTTATAAGTGTAAGCTTATTCCCACCATATGAGGCTTCTTCAGGCAACATCTCAAACATTTCTTTACCTCTATGAGCCAGTTAAAATGAGTACTAAAGAAACAACCAACATCGATGACTATCAGCTCGCTCAGCTGGGTCATTCCCAGTCCTTTAAGCGCAACTTCAGTCGTTGGACTATGCTGGGATTGGCCTTCGCTATCCTGAACTCTTGGACAGCACTTGCAGCTTCGCTATCCCTCGCACTGCCCTCCGGCGGTCCTGTTGCGGTGATATGGGGTCTTGTTACTGCTGGTATCTGCAACCTATCACTTGCAGCGAGTTTGGCGGAATTCCTTTCGGCCCAGCCAACTTCTGGGGGCCAATACCACTGGGTTGCGACTATTGCACCTCCGTCGCTCAAGATTCCCCTGTCTTGGATCACAGGATGGATCAATCTTAGTGGCTGGGCCTGTCTTGTTGCAACCAATTGCTCCTTGTCAAGCACCCTCATCATCAATATTATTTCTCTTCTCCACCCAGAGTACGCCTTTCAACGATGGCATCAGTTCCTCATCTACCTCGGTATCGCATTTATCGCCTTTGTGACCAACGCCTTCCTGCACTCGTTCCTGCCTCGCATCAATGGCCTGGCCCTTGTTTGGAGCATTGCCGGCTTCTTCATCATTTCGATTACGGTGCTTGCTTGTGCTGCGCCCGAATATGCCACAGCCAAATATGTGTTCGCGACCTTTATCAACACTACGGGTTGGCCTGACGGTATCGCCTGGCTACTCGGACTCCTTCAGGGCGGTCTTGGCCTTACAGGATTCGATGCAGTCGCCCACATGATTGAGGAGATTCCCAATGCTGCAATGGAGGGCCCAAAGATTATGCTGTATTGCCAGTATATAGGTATCTCAACTGGCTTCCTTTTTCTCGTCGTGGTCCTATTTGTCTCTGGAGGTATCGGTAACGCAGATAGGATCATTGGGTCTACCGCTGGTCCTTTGCTTGAGATATTCTATCTTGCGACCGACAGCAAGGTCGGAGCTATCTGCCTGCTTATGTTCCCTCTTCTATGCCTGGTCTTCGCTGCCATTGCTGTCATGACAACTTCATCTCGTATGATGTTTGCATTCGCTAGAGATGGAGGTCTTCCTGCATCCCATATTTGGTGGAAGGTCCACCCAACCCTGGGGGTTCCCATGAACGCGCTCTACCTCAACGTGGTAATCGTTATCGTATTTGGCTGCATCTATCTTGGCTCCACTGTTGCCTTCAACGCCATCATCGCCTCGTCTGTTGTAGCACTGGGTCTTAGTTACGGCATACCCATTGCTTTGCACCTTGCAAGTGGCCGAACCCAGCTGCCAGAAGGAGCCTTCAAACTTCCCAACTGGCTTGGATGGACGACGAACATCATCGGACTAGTTTATACTATCGTCACTACGGTTCTCTTCTTGTTCCCCCCTGCTTTGCCTGTAGATGGCACAACTATGAACTACTGTGTAGTTGCGTTTGGGGTTATAGTTGTCATTTCTCTCATTCAGTGGATTGTTGACGGAAGGAAGAACTTTGAGGGTCCAAGGATCACTATAGGGGAAAGTCACATGCCCGAGACTGAACATATGGGGTAAGAGATAATACTACGCCTGATCGAAACGATAGTTAATGGCGCATATTGAATTCATTAAAGGCATTCCCAACTAGTACAGCTCCATCAAGTTAGTCGCTCCATTCCCTAAAACAACACCTAAACCTAGCCAGATCCTGGTCATAATACTCAAGCCTTTGTTTCGGTCTGCTGTACAGCATCATGCGCCTCATTGAACGAATCGATCTGATAAGAACTGAACTTGCGCGCAGAAACACCCTTGGCAAACATGACATCGAGCTCCTCAAAGGTTCGGTTACGGGTTTCGGGAAGGCGGAAGTAGCCCCAGATAAAGACCAAGAAGGCAGTGCTTCCCCATATGAAACCAGTGTATCCCTTGAGATTCCATTTAGTCGGGTTCATGAAATATGGCTGAAGGACACCAGCAACAACACCAGTGATGGCATAGCCATTACGAGCAAGGCAGATAGTCTTCTGTCGAAGTCGGGTGGATCCGATTTCCGCAGGTAGAGCCCAGCCAAGCTGACCAGCTGAGAGTTGGAAGATGAATGTCCACACAAGTGTCAGGACTGCTTGAGTCATGGCGATGGTGTTGTTTTCGGTGCGTGTGTTGAGAGCGCCAATGACGAATAGGACAACAGCCATGACAAACATACCATACAGGTAAGCTGTCCTTCGTCCAATGTATGGCATGATGCACACCCAAGACACAATCGTCGCGAACAGAGCCATTCCGTTTCCTCCAACGTTGAGGTGGTAGGTGGTATTGGAGTCTAGTCCAATTTGCTGGAAGAAGTATGTAGAGTTGTAGGCAAAGTTGAGACCAGACAGGATTTGGCCCGCAAAGACCACAACAGCAATCTCGGTTCGTCGAAGTTCAAATCCCTTGAAACAATCTCTGTATGAGGTACCGACCGAGAGCTTCTCTTCGAGGTTATTGGTGTAGACGATCAAGCCGAGGGCGTCCCGAAGCTCTGCATCAGTATCATTGGGCCGAAGCCGGGCGAGGTTCTTGAGGGCATCATCGTGACGTCCGATCCGCACGAGATGCCAAGGTGTGTCAGGAGCGAAGAAGAGGATAGGAATTAACACGACAGGCCAAAACCACTGAAGGCCAAACGGGATACGGTACGCCCAAGGTGCGGGTGAGTTGACAAGACCGGCCATGACTCCAGCCGAGATGAGCTGTCCGATGATGAAGCACATGTTAGTCCAACTAGTCATATAGACTCGAAGAGACATAGGCAGAACTTCCGAAGCGTATGCTGGTGCGGTAGTAGCAAAGACACCCCATGGGAGACCACAGAGGATCTGTCCAACAAGAAGCACCGTGGTATCAGGCGCGAAGAAGGTGATGAAGATGAAGGAACTAAGGGCGAATAATGAGGCAATAAGCACCTTGATGTGTCCGTATTTGGTAACGAGGTATCCATTCAGTAGTGTTCCAAAAAATGCACCCACGCCCGCACCGTTACCGAGACCAGCCTGCCAGGCTGCAGAAAGCTGATAATTATTGGTCTCTTCATTCCAATGTCCGTATTTCTTTGCAAAGGCTGGGTAGGCATAGAAATTAGATAGCAGATTAGTGTCATAGCCTTCCATGACAACGCACATGGAGACGACAAGACACCAAACTACAGTCCATGGGTATCTGCGGACGGCTTGGAGAGGAGGAAGATTGTGTTCGGCTGCGGCACCAAGACGAGCTTGGTCAGTGGTATCGTGAGCGTCCGCTTTGGAGACAGGGGCTTCGACATCGTAGCTCTCGGCGTGAGAGACGGACGGGTCGAGGGTTTCTTTGCCCATCTTGAAGGCGATAGACCGTGTTGTAGCTTTGTAAGTCAAGAAACTGAGATGGCGAGACTGGTGATGATCTTGGCTTGATCAGGGTCGCATCTTGAGGTTATATAACGGAGACTCTTGATACTTGATCGGCCTTATTTCCCAATTCTTTACTCACTGCGTCTCATCCCCATGGGGAATGCAACATCGCCCCCATGGGGAGGCGGTAGTCGTTTGACTCGTTGACGATCCGAAAATTACCCCATTAGGAAAGGCTTGATTGACCTTCCTGAAGAAAAGCTTAGCCCTCGGCCAACTGCAACAATAAATTCTAACTGGGGATTGGTGAAATAAACGACCTAACTAATCCGGTGGGTACCCCTCTCTTCGCTCAATTGCTCGGACCGAGAACAGCAGGTGGGAAACTGAAATGACGCGACGAAAGCATACCTTGATCAGCCGACTATATCTCCATTGAGCGTACAATAAACCCGGTTCGAGGGAATTACAATGGCTACTATGCAGGAAAGGCGAGGCCAAGTTTGCGACAACTGCCGATTCCGAAAAGTCAAATGTGATCGTGGTTTGCCCTGCAAAAATTGTCACCTCGGAGACCTCCGTTGCCAATACCGTCACAGCATTCGGAGGAAAGGCCCAAAGCAGGGCCAAGGAAGACGACAAGCACAACTTCGACGTGGGCTTGGGGACTTTGATGCATACCAATTTCAGATTGTCACACCGGATGAACCGGCGATTGCAGCACAGCCAAGCAGGAGTGAGGCTCTACCACAAACACAAACCCAGTTACAGTCATCGCCACAGACCAATTTTCAATCGACTCGACCTTCACAACAAGCAGAGCTAGATGGTACAACCTTGTGCATTGGGTCGGAGATTCAGAACTTGACCAATGACTCTATCCTCGAAACAGAAGACCTCTGCAAACGCATGTCTCTCTCTCTCGTCGCACACATACAGCTATTCCAGAGGTTTCTGTATCCGATCATGCCAGTTGTCGACGATGATATCCTTGCCGACGCCGCCAGACTAAACGAACTACCACCATCACGCTATGCTCTTATACTGGCCATATGTGCGGCGACAAGAATGCAGCTGCGACTAGACAAACGAGTTGATGGCTCCGATAATGACCTCAACGCAGAGATCCCACTTGAACCACGTCTTGATGGAGATATCCTTGTGAACCTTGCCGAGAGCTCACTTCGACAGTATAGCGTTATTGATGACACCACCTTGGATTCCATCCTGGTCTCCTTTTTCCTTTTTGCAAGCTATGGAAATCTCAACGACTCTCGCCATGCATGGTTCTACCTCAACCAAAGCATCACGCTCGCTCAGGCACTTGACCTCACCCGAGAGTCTGGTTACTATGGACTGCCCGATCAAGAGAGAGAAAAGAGACGACGAGTCTTTTGGCTCCTTTTTGTGACAGAAAGGTAAGCTTTCTTTTTATCACAAGATTGTTCCTGATTAGGCTTATCCATGCATTAGAACATTTGCCCTGCAACATCGAAGATCCGTTATGCTACGAGGCACCGTGAACAAACCCCAAGTGGTCGACTCAAACTGCCCTGTCGTCATGCACGACTTTATAAACCACATCAGCCTCTTTGAATCTCTCCCATATTCATTATACGAATGGCAACCAGAGAATGATGACCGACGTTTCGAAGACTTGAAGCTCGTCCATACCATAAATGACAAGCTTTGCAAAGTCCAGCCCGACCAATCGATAATTGAGAGCCAACGGTTTGATACTCTCATTACGCAACAATGGCTTCGGATATCTATGTGGCGGATCGCATTTGGACAGAAGCCCTCTTCCGCTTCTGGTTTTGGACTGTTACTTCCACCTGCTCTTCCCATGGATGCAGGGAAGATCATCATGTCAGCCTTAGGTTCCGTGGGTACTAAATCCAAAGACTGTCATGGTATTGGAATGGTAAGACTCACCTGTGTTTTCGGTAGCCTTTCTAACCTTTTATTTAGGAGCAGAAGCTATTTGATGTCGGGGTGAGTCTTGCTGACACAGCTCAACTCCCCGGCTGGACATGTAACGCTCTTGACAATGGCCCTCGTGATCTTCTCTCTGTAGTTATTCATGCTTTATCCACTGTCCGAGGTTCTCAATCACACCTGCTACCCAATCTTCTCAAGCACTCAGAAACACTGTTTGCTCTATCGGATCCGAACGCACAAATCGATCTACAATGGGACTTGCTAGGTGATCAAAGCTGCGAGAGAAATGCTGTCGTTGAGGAGGTGTCAGACAATAGTGAAGAATTTATTGAGTCGTTGCCATGGGATCATGAGAATGGTTTGGAGTTGCTAGATTTGAGCACTCCTATTGTGACGACAGCATGGGAAGATGCGACGATAGCGTGTGAGCAGTTTGATTCGGATATAGGTTTGTCTTTCAATTGAGTCAATATCGAATTCGGCGAACTGATAAGAGATACCTTTTTGCATTCATCTATTTTGTCTTACATGAGTTCCTCAATATTTTCCTGAGATATGCTATGTCTTATTTCCTATACCCGCTCAAGAAGAACCACCTTGCTATCATAGTCTGTACCAAATCGATACTGAATACCGCCGTTCATCAACGTTGCGCCAGAGTATATCTCGCCACCATCAAGCTTGTACCTTGCAGTTGGGTCAAGACCAGCCAGGCGAAGCAGAGGGAAATTGAGTACAGTCGTTGATCTGATCTGGAACGCAAATAGAACAGCTTCGCTTCCGTCCTCCGACACGAAGAGTGCTGCAGGGAAGTTAGAATTCTCGGGTAGTACGAGACGCCACATGTCGCCCTTAATAACGATTGGGTTAATCCTCTCGGCGAGCGCAATTAATTCTGGTATCTGCACCTTATCATCCTCGGGCGTGTGGTCTGGGTCAAGCTCGAAGCCAAAGGAACCTCCCATCATAGCGACATGGGCTCGGAATCGCATGGGAATAGAGCGCCCTGTCACATCGTTTGGAGAGGAACACACATGGGCTCCCATTGCTGATGGTGGGTATACAAGCGATGTACCAAACTGAATATGGATGCGATCGTAAGCGTCCATGTTGTCGGATGTCCAGACTTGTGGAAAGTACTGCAAGATGCCGGGATCGAAGCGACCGCCACCAGAGGCGCAGCCTTCCCAGAGGACGTTGGGAAAGCGAGTTGTGAGTACTTCGAAAACGTGATATATGCCAAGCATGTAAGCATGGTGGTTATCAGGCGTCGGGCTTTCATGCATCGCTCGGTTGTTGTCCCATTTAACATAGCTGATAGGGGCGGATTCTAGGATCTTGGACACTGAATCGATGATGTAGTTCTGCACTTCGGGAAGAGCTGCGTTCAAAACAAGTTGTTGTCGAGTCTCACTCCGTGTGTGGGTTCCTGCACTCAAAACCCACTCGGGATGGTTATCGTAGAGCTCAGATTTCTGGTTGACCATCTCTGGCTCGAGCCACAACCCAAATTGCAGGCCTTCCTCCGATCCTGCAACCTTCAGCTTGTTGACACTCTCAACGAGAGACCCCAAGCCCTTGGGGAATCGCTTTGGGTTGGCAACCCAGTCTCCCAAGCCGGCGTGGTCGTTAACACGGGGGTATTTATCTCCAAACCAGCCATCATCGAGCACAAATAGCTTGGCGCCCAGCTTGGCAGACTCTTGTGCGAGTTTGTAGATGGTCTTCTCGTCGAAGTCGAAGTAGAGGCCTTCCCAGCTATTGAGCAAGACAGGCCTGGGCTCAGAGACAAATTTGCTCCTAATGAGGTTTTGGCGATATAGACGATGGAACTTGCGGGACATCTCGCCAATTCCAAGGTTGGAGAACACTGCAACACATTCTGGTGATTGAAGAGACTCGCCGGAGCGTAATGGCCAAGATAGTTGACATGGGTTCATGCCGACAACTGCCCGAGTCAAGCCTTGATGACTCTTCTCAACTTCGACGTTGAAAGACCCCGTGTACACGAGTGAGAACCCCCAAGCCTCTCCATGTGACTCAGTTGTTGTTGGTGATACCATCGATAGGAATGGGTTATGGTAATGGGATGAGTAGCCGGTCGTGCTCCCGAACCTTCGTAATGTGAGCCGAAATACGTGTCTGAAATATGCGTTTACTCACCCTTGCGTGCCATACTCGATCTTTCGGCGGGTCCTGTTGCATTCGCGTGTCCATTCGCCTTGAAGCTGAAGCATCTCGTAGTCCTCGTGAGGGAAATCGACGCTCAAGCTCGCCAGCTTCTCAACGACAATGACATCATCACTATTATTGATGATCCTCACATTTCTGACGATAGCATCAGAACTAGGGAAGATCGAGTATGACAAATCAGCGCCGACAGAACTATGTTCATCATGCATATGAATGACAAGAGTCGAGACTTGGTCGTCTGAGCCAAACGTGCAAGGCAATTTTCCCAAAGCGGGCTTGCCTTTCACGACTGTGTGAGACTTGTACTTGAAATTGCAAACGGTGAAGCCCTTTGCATGTTTGATATGGACAGCTGGAGTACGGAAATCACCCCGTCCAAGGTCTGGAAATTCGCGTCGGAGGTGGGCTTGCGTGGACCAGCCGCCGCCGTTGGACATGATCTGGGCGATGGGGTTTTCTGTCACACGGTCGCCAAAGTGATCCAGAAGAAGATCACCAGTCGCAGAATCGACATGAAATCGGTAAGAGACATTGCTGCCATTGAGAGCAAATGAAGTCCCGTCGACCACAATTGCTGAGGATCGTCAGTAAAAGACCTGTCTATGAAGGAACACGCGAATAATGATAGGGAACGCACGGTCGACTTGAGAGTTTATTGTGAGTGACTGAAGAAGAGTCATCTTGCAGGATATGAAAGTAATGCCAGCAGCACACGATCGAATTTCAGTGAAAAAGAAGCTTCTTTACAAATGAACCAAATTCTTATATTCACGACTGCTTCGATCTATTTTATATGGTGCCATGCTTATTCCCCGCGTAAGCGTCACGACAGAATTCCGAACATTTCCCCATGGAGTTAATTGAGCTTTGATCGCGCGGGGAGCTGAGACATGCATATCCGACCTGACGAGGTACGTACCGTTCCTTGCCGACGCGATTTGACGCGACTGCGAAGACCGCGATGGCACTACCCTACAGCACCATGGACTTATGAGCGTTGACCTTTACGGAGAAACGAGGACGTTTAATACAAAATCTGTAGATGTAGTGAGATTTCGGGTACCATCTGATCTTGTATATGCAGTTGCGAAATATCGTTTAATTACTATGAATAGTGTGGACTTTTTTCAAATGGCACAAGATGATTTCGATAATCTTGACATTTTCAGCAAAAATCCTCAAGACTCACGATGATATGACGACGTGATATGATTGGCTGAAAGGCACTTTTATACGGGTCCGTCGAAATCATTCCAGGGGCTCAGACACTAGCAAGACTCGATTAGCTAGCTACCTATAGTAGCGATCTGCACTATAGAGTATATAATTGGTGGTTGTTGACAGGATATCTCCACTAGACATTCTAAGTGCAGCGAGCTTATCACCAGATTCTTATCTTATCTCTGTCTACGGTATTTCTTCTCTAGAGCCCCAGTAAACAGTAAAGCTTCCACCTATCTTTCTCCCCTACTATGTAGCCCCGAGATTAAAAACTTACCTACTAGAAGTATACGAGATTTTGTTACCAAGAGCCCAAGATTATCAATAGGAAAAGAGAATCGAGATTTACAACCTCAATAATATAACAACAGGGAGAACAATTCAGAAAGTTTCATAAGGTCATAAGACTGACATCACCTAATAAGAGATTATATATACTCTTTAGAGTATGAACTTGGCCAGTTTATCTTTGACTTGAGACTTTAACCAATTTTGCAAAATACACAAAGAAGGGGATATGGTAGATTGAAGCTGTTAATTGAGTTCATTAACATAAGTACTATACATTAATCCCACTATGTTCTCATTATCCCCCTTGCCCTTTCTTATCTAATTCTATCTAGATCATCAGGGTTGCATTAATTCTAAGCAAAAGTCTGTTATTGCTGGCAGTAGAAACTCGCGACTGTTGTATGAGAATTTGCGTTGAGCCAGTCTATCTGTTGTCGCAATTGAGATGAAGGTAACATCTCACTTTTGTTGAAGGAACATGCCTTCACTTTTAGCCAAAGCACTCAGTATACTGCTCTGTTGTTACCAACATGATCTTGCTGCGTGTGGTCCTGGGGGGCGTAGCCTGGTTGAGCATGAGTCTGGGGAGCGTGGCCTTGCTGGACGTAAGGGTCCTCGACAGGGTACTTCTCCGCATGATGCTCCTTGCGACGCTGGCGCACTTCGTGGAAGGCCGCTGTGATAGCATGCAAGATACTACAGAACGGGTCAGTGCATGGAACTGGAAGCTGCTGAGAAAAACACTTACGTGCTGATAATGGCCAAAATGAATGTACCCCAAGGCAAGTTGCAGCTGTCATCTGTGGTATCGGTGTTGTTCCCAAAAACACCTCGCAAACCGCGGGTATCATAACAATGTCTTGGGCCAGCCATACCACCGTTGGGGCGAGTGAGAACAGAGACAGCGATGAAGGCACCAACAAAGGCGATGTCAAGTAAGACCCAGAGCCAGCGGAGCCATCTGGGACCGCCACCCTTGAGAAGCAAACTGAAGATCATGCCAATAAGTGTGTACAAGGTCGCGGCAGCCAGGATACCCTCGACGGCACCGAAAGAGGCGTTAACGCCGCGTCGGGTCTTGATGACATTGACGATGTTGTAGACCTTACGGAGTCGTGCAGAGAATAGCCCAAGGGAAATGACAGCTGAAAGGAATTGTCCAATGCGAGTCAAGCGGAGGAACCATCGGTAGAGACCCGAGTGCTTGAGCTTATCGGGGACCCAGCGAGTTAAAAGACCCGTTTCGCGCTCAGGCCGGTAAGTGGTGCCGTAATCGTTGGCTGCAGTAGCGTTGTCGCGGTATGCCATATTGAATGAGTCAATTTTGGTGAAATAGATGGCTTTATACTGTTGAAAGGAATTGCCTACACAGCAGAATATATAATCTACGAGATACCAATTCTACAGCAGGTTCCCTGATACCTGTGTGTTTCTGTAATGACGAATCTCAGTCAGGAACTTATGCGAGACGTCACAGCTTCGCAAATGTACAAGCTCATGACATATAGTAATCGTCATCCGAGTCATTGCATTGATCGACGCGTCCACAACCACTCATTGTAGCACACAACAATACCAGATGACGGCAGGGAAAACCTTCGTCTGCCCACGCGACTTCCAGAATTATCCTGTTTTATCGACGTTCATTTTATTCAAGACTGGCGCATCGAATCCACTCATGAACGGAACAATTGCTCCATGCTATGCGTCTGTTGTGTTGCTTGGCTGATCTTGGCTTACGATTTTATTGCCGTCGTGCCGAGTTACTACGGCAGATTGGCGTACGCCAAGGTACCCAGAGAGTCATAGCTTGAAACAGCCCGACCTGTTCGGTTCAACTTATTGGCTGAGGCGAATCCACACTTTTAATAAAATCCGAAAAGGAAGCAAGGTTAGCGAAATCAGGTAGGGCTGCCCTTAGCGGGCAGCTTATTGCAATCAGCCTCAAAGGCTAGTCCAAGCTCAGTTCAATGCAGAAAACTTTGTACTAAATTTGTATTCATGACGGAGTCTTAATGAATGAATTCTACCTATCGCAAAGCTACGCAATAACGAGCTCTTCACTGCTCGTTGCGTACCCATGCGTTATTCGTGGGCTTTTCGCAGAGTTGTCAAGATTTGAGTTATGTGTGGATCGCTGCTGGAACCCTCTACTCCTGTCTTTCGATTCCAGATGGATGCCAGCACTTGCACTCGCGCCGTAGCTGGCAGTAAACATACGAGGGATTGCAATCCGAAGAAATGGTTTAATGGTTGCCATAGATCCACCGATGATGCTCAAGTTCAATTCTAGAACGCACCACATCAAGGCCATGACAGTATTATCTAATCTCGTTAGTTCGGTCCGAAATGTCAGAATCAGCAGGAAGTCCTACAAGTCAAATCTGGGTTGTGGAGTAAAACACTTAGAGATTGCAACCGAATGACGCTGACCACGCAAACACTGCTTCGGTTAGATAGAGTGTACAGTAAGCGAGAGTATATGGGGAACTCACGAAGCACCCATGGTTAAAAGTATGCCGACTCCAATCTTTTGCTTTTTTGGTAGCATAAGCGATTTGAGCCATGGCAATGGAATCAAGACAGTAAGAATGTCAGCGAAGATACCCAGACCGGCCTGCAAGAAGTAAAACACGGGCCTGTTGATACACTTGGCTGTCGCGATGACCTCGGGATCCCAAGAGCCACGAATGGGGTTGCAGGAGAATATGTTGACGAAAACGGATGCTGTCGAGTATCCTATGATGAATGCAAAGGCAAACCAGATGAGAATTCGCGCTGCCTTCATGGGGAATATTCGTAAGTAGAAAATTAGGATGCTGCCCTTGGCAAAACCAGTCGCTGCACAAAAGAAGATTGCTGCAAGCAGGTTGTTTAGAGAGAAGTTGGGAAATAGATCAGGCGAGAACGGGACGTTCCAGAGGTGTTTGCCCATTCCATAATTGGTCACTATTTTCGTGAGTAAAGCGGCTACTTGGCTGGCATTGGCACTTACTGTTGAGGGTGAAACCAACAAGAAGGATGTTGCATGCCTTATCAAGCTGTTAGTCTCGGCACTTCACACGATAAGTAGCAAAGCTTGAACGTACCCACGAGAGTATCATAAGATCTACCCTGGTTAGCAGATGAAACTAAAAGATGCAAAGCTACTTACAATCATCGAAAGAGAGCTTGCAGACAATGAACGCTCTTGTATAAATTCGAATAACCATGCATATCGTCGCCAGCGGAAACAAGACGGCTGTTATGATCACGAGAGGGGCAGACTCGGCTGGCTGATTGATATCACGGGCCACTCCCGAAGGTGGATCCATGGGATAGAGGACTCCATTATCAAGGGACATGTCTTGAGTAGTATTTCAATAAGGCTTAACAGATGTTAATAGAAACCACGGAGAAGCAACCAAGTCAAACGCGCCTGAAACAACAGAACAGAATAGTATAGAAAGCGGAAACTATTTAAATGTTATAACTGGACTCTGGATACAAGAACTAATGCCCGATCTAGAGTTGCTTTGCGTCCGATTTTTCAGTGCTTACTAGTGCTTGGCGCTCGCACGTACTAACACCGTCCGGGGATCAACTGCTGGGAACTGACAGGTCTCGTAAAGTTCTATTGCGCTTGGACGTATGAAGATGTTCTCTTTTCATCTTAACGACGATCTTATTAATGTCGTGCTGCATGATCGATCACTTGAATCCTTCGATATGCGCTCCCTACGGGTATGGCGTTGTTAAACCTGGTGGTAGCAGGGATGCAAACCACGTTTTCTGTAATGAAGAACTGCCGCTTTGATGTTCTTCGTGTGATATGTCATTTTAACTACCCCTTGCCGACGACGAATGCCGATATAGTAATTCAGGGGAGCCATGTACCACCGTGCCCGATGCCGGAAGATTCGGCGATTTTAAACATCGTTCTCAACCAGATAGCCTGAGATAATCTGATAACAGACTCAAACTAGTGCGACATTAACTCCAATTGTATATCTATTGTCAGTATAAATAAAAGAAATAGGAGGAGCCTTATACAAGTCCCGTTTTATGGCTTAATTAGGTTTGAATATCTGTGGACAAGGACAAACCTAAGTTCTCTAAGTCCTCCATTCCCGATGTTGTAGCTTAGCAGCTCAACTAGCTCTGTAGATCTGAATAATAATTAAACCCCACATATCAAACCCCTGACGCGATTTCCGCATACAACTCTTTAAAACCGAGGTAGAGTATCACCAACCAATGGCCCGTAGCGACAAATTTACCATTAGTCTGTCATTTAGGAACACTTGGCTACGGAGAAATGACATAACACAACACTAGAGCATTTCCAGATCGGCACCTTTACGGGTCTTCAGGTGATACTTGTTCGTAGTTAGTAACCGTGCTCTGCATGAGCCGTGCGACGGAATTATGCGGATTTATTCCCGCGGCATCCATTATACCTAGATAGTTCCTGGCTAGCACGTTCTTGATCCAATTGCAGCTCGTTGCCAAGTGGTAAGAGAGAACGGAATTTTCTTTCACCGCCATCAAAGCTCAAGCTCAGATGAAAGCCTCGGAGCAGCCCCACCTCCGGGACCCTTTTTCTAGATGGTTATCTACTACCGTCTATAGTTAATAAGCCGATGCATCTAATTATTAGACTGATGCAGGTCCGCACACGAAACAGACAACCACATTGCCACGAGCGTGCGTAAAACCAGCAACGTAGCCGCCACACTCAGAGGAACGCTTATCTCGGCTCTTCTGCATCTACTCTTTCCTGCATCTGCAAAAATGATTAGCAGTACTGCTGTCCGCCTGCTATCGCTGGCAGCTTTGTGGCTTGACCCTGCCAGTGCTGCGAAAGACTCCAAGTCAGAATGCACTACCGAGATATCAGACACGGGCTGTGAAGTGCTCAAGCTTACCTTTCCCAACGCCACCTTCTCTCCTGAAGATGCAGTCTACGAATACGAGTCGCAGAACTTTTGGTCCAACAATGAGATCCTAAACCCGGCTTGTGTCTTTCGTCCCACCTCTCCCACAGAAGTGGCTGAGGCTGTCAAGCTGATGGCTCTTGGCCTTACATCTTTCGCTGTTCGTGGAGGTGGTCATATGGCCATTGCTGGCGCAAATAACATCGATAATGGTCCTCTTTTTGTCATGTCCAACTTGACGACTCTTGAGTTGGTTCATGATAAAGGATCTGTTTGGGTAGGACCAGGCCTGGACTGGGGCCGTGTCTACCGTTATCTAGGTCAGCACAAGCTTGCTGCTGCTGGAGGTCGCCTGTCACCGGTTGGTGTACCTGGCCTACTCCTAGCGGGTGGTGTAAACTTCCACGGAAACCAGCGCGGGTGGGCGGCCGATAATGTCCTCGAGTATGAGCTTGTGCTGTCCAATGGTACAGTGATCTCGGTCACCTCAGAGTCTTACCCCGATCTCTTCTGGGCTCTCAAGGGTGGCTCGAACAACTTTGGCATCGTCACCAAGTTTAGGCTAGCCACGTTCCCATCTGAGCAAGTCTACGCTGGTGTTTACAGCGTTGCCGACATTCAGGGATTCCTCAAGGTATGTACTGTCACGAATGAATATTGTTCCATATCACTAACAAAAAGAAAGGCCGTGGCCAACTTCTCTGCTTTCAACACTGATCCTCTTGCCCACATCGTTCCCCAAGTCATTGCCGTTGACGAGGAGACTACTATTGGTGGTGCAATTCTCTTTTATGACAGCGACTCGAACCCGGAACCGGAGTGCTTCCGCCCATTCTTCGATCTCACTGCCATCTCCAACACCTTTGAGAAGAAGACTCTCGCCCAGTTCTCGGATGAGACTGGAAAGCTAGTGACGCCTGATATCAACGACCAGTTCATCGCAGGTACTACTGTGGGCAAGACCTATGAAGAGATTCTTAAGGGTGTCCAACTTGTCAATGACGGCTTCTTGAATGCTCTGCCCGAGTTGTATAAGGTTCTGCCCGTCGAGGACCGCAAACTCATCTCGGTTGATTGGCAGCCCATTGGCTCGCTCTGGGAGAAGGCTTCCAAGAAATACAACCCTGGAGGTAACGCCCTCGGACTGGACACAGAGTCCAAAGGGACCTATATCGCATGGGCTGAGGTTGTCGAATGGAGTGGGGACGAGCATAATGATGCTATCTTCAAGTGGATCGAGGACACAACATGGGCAATTGCTAATGCTACTCAGAAGGCGGGCGTGTACGACCCTTTTACCTATATGGGAGATGCTGCTGGGTTCCAGAATATTTACGATGGATATGGAAAGAAAAACAAGGAACGTCTGCTCCAGATTTCTCGCAAATATGATCCTTTGCGAATCTTCCAGAAGTTCTGGCCTGGTGGTTTTAAGATCGGAAACTAAAGCCAACTTCAAGTTCCAAAGTGAACAAGTTAAATATAATTATAGATAGATGTGGAACTTTTGTAATGACGGGCGGGTTTCTTCTGTAGATATAAATCCTTGAACCTATATACATACATTATTACGACTTTGACCAGAAATTCGACCAATATCTGAATCTAAACTTGAGCAAGCTTCCCCCCCAAATCTCGTCATCTTAACCCAAGTTTAAACATTGATGCGGTGTCGCCAAACTAGTTGTTCTTCACGAGCGCTGTATGTCGAAGCACCCAGGATGTCCCTCATTTGCTTAACGCCCGTGAACATGATTTGTCTCGCGATAAAGAACCGAATCCCCTCCGTACAGGGCGGACTTGTCAAGCTTCCTTCATATGTCCAGAACTCGTCAAAATACTGCACGCTTTCAAGAAGTAGCCTGTGATTGAGTGTTGTCTCCTCAGTAGTCTCGGTTTCGTTAAAACCGATCATCTTAGGAAGCTGCGCCAAGAATGCGTTCTCTTTGTTTCCTGGGTCTAATCGGATAGCAAGAACCGCGCGTTCTTTGCCTTGTTCATTGACGTGGACGAGATGTAACTCGGCTCTTGAGCGATGTCGTTCAACAGTGTGATCAGCTGGGGCATGAATGTGCCAGCCTTTGAGATAGACTGTCTCATTATCGAAGCTGAAAGAAGGGTTTTGGGTCCAGATTGCATCCTCATTTTGGACAGTAAATGCCGGACCGTATCCCCAGTTGAAGAAGTTCCCGGTTATCTCGTCTGGATAGTTCCATTCTTTGATCAAATGCTCCAAGGATAGGCCCTGCTTGAGAGCTATAGGGATAGGTGATTGCTGAGTTCCAGTTTGGCATAGATGATAATCTGTAAAATACAATATCAGTAGGATGTCGATAATATTGACGGAACAATCATTCATACCGGGGTTAACACGACCCCAGTTGTAGGATGCCTCATAAGCCCAATCATTACTTCCGGGCTCGGCACGAGGATCAATGTGTCTTTTCTTGTTCTTAAGAGAGTAGTTGTTATTATGCTTAGCACAGGCAAAAACACATGTGACATAAGTAGCCACAGCAACTAGTTGAGAGATTCGCATTGTAAGATTGATATATGAGTGATGGTGACGAGAAAACAAAGTAATATGGAGCAATGTCGATCTTTCGAGTTGAGGAGAATATGAAGACTATTTATTGCAATTTAACATTTGATTGCGATGGCCGTCAATGCTGTTGAAGTAGCTTAGCGTCGCCTGTTTGTCACGGCCAAGCTAAGCCAGGGCGAGGCGCAGGCTTTCGTCAGGACTTCCAGCCTGATAGACGAAGGAAAATGCCGCAACTTAGCAGTCAAAGCCTGGTACAGAGCATTAAGGCTCTTACGAATCTCACCAGATTAACTTCATAGAGATGGGGCAATTATGATTGCCAAGAAACTCTGTGTGGTCTCATTCTATTCTGAGGGTGAAAGTGAGGCTGACAAAGCACAAACAAACACCGCTAAGCTCCAGGCATTTCCCACGGGGTAATGCACTAAGAATTTAGACTTACAGCGAGGATCCTTAGCGTCGGTAGTCCCTTACTGCCTGTACCGTGCTTGAGCTTAAATCAAGGGGAGGTACGGCGAAAGAGGTATTATTAATAGAGCTTCATTGAGGACAGTCGCGGATCATACTCAAATTACAAGTAATACTGAATGGCTACGAAGCTATACTGGCATCTAATATACGAACTGAACAGTTTTGTGCAATAGTTATTCTTTGCGAAACACATACATAGTCAATTTCCTTAGCTGCATCATGAAACAGCGGTATAACCCAAAGCACAGCCTCGAATCCTAGTGTGTACTTAGCTAAAATCCAGAAAATACTCCAAGGGATGAACCTAATGCCGATAGCCTCTGACTGATACTCTTCGTCTCTACAGCTGGCTAAACTAGAAAATGGATAGCAATCTGGTGCGTATCCGTCAGTCCTTCGTGTGCCTTCTAGTCCGGTATAGCGGCCTCGGTTATCGCGTCTTGTAAGCCAGCATATTAGTGAACGATATGTTTGTTCATCTTGTACTTAATCTGACTCGTTGTTATCAGGCACGACTCCTTGGCACAAAGCTAATGCACCATCGACTATCTCAAACCTAGAGATAGTTTATCTTGGCAACGCTCAGCCACATTCAACGTAATCATTTGCTTTTGCAGCAGGGTTTATTCTAAATCCGAATCAATCTGAAAGCTTAAAAATAAGCGTTGCATGTCGACTAGGATAATAATTTGACAGGACTATGGATTTCACATAAAGAGTCGAACCTATAGAAAGGGAGACAAAATTTTACATGGGGCTCCGAGACGTTCCTTGATGTTGCGGGCGCTAGCGAATCTAGGATCTCGACGTGACCCTCAACTGAAGAGAGACCTATGTTCTAACCTTTTCTCTTTAAAGTTGCCATACGTCTTACAAGTCTTTAGGTCAAGGCTCTTCTCTTAGCTTCGGCATTTGGGCATGTCACACCTTCGAAGCGATGTATATTCCCCCGCTCTTCTTGCCACGTGTTTACTCATTTGAGCGTGTGTCAAATATACTTTTACATTACCTTGACAGCTCACAGCCTAAGTACTATCGCTCAGGTCTGAGAGAAGGGACAGAATATTCTAGCCCGTTATAGAATAAAGTCTACTTACTCCTTTGTGCGTATATCCTCGTTGTTCGCAGACAGATCCTGATCAGAGGTTGTTGTTCGGGTTCAAGTATCGAAAAATGCCGTAGCTCACATGCCCCAATCGGCTCTACCTGTGGTTCCCTCTAAAGGTTAAATTAGGGCATCATTGTTACTTTAAGCTTTGTTGGCCTCCATAGGCGAAAAGCTTCAAAAGTTATATGAAAGCATCGGAGTTATGATGCTAAGTTATATTGTGAGAAAAAGGCACGAATACATGTAGTGGTTCTCGCTATTAATCAGAAGACACACATTTATTCGCAAGATCATACCTCTGTTCTACCCAATTCGGAGTAGCTAGTGTCGAGCAACGACTGTTGGTGTTAACTCATCTGCCACAAGCCAAACAAGTCCTATTGATCACAAGCATCACATTGCTGGAGCCAATGCAACGTAACGCAAGAATGAAACCACTTGTGCATATTTTGGAGAAACATGATTGGCTATACTTCTGTTATCGTTGTGTTCGTCTGCCTTGTCCCTGCAAGGAAGCCTAGGAAGCCTCGTGCGGCTGAACTCGACTGCATCTCGCTAACCAAAAGCATCCTAGCTGAACCTCTTGTGGTATGGCAATAGGAATTCTTTTGAGATCTTTTACGCTGTGTGCCTTGGGTGGCTTCGATATTGGACCAAGTGGCTTGGGTCTAGATCCGCCAAAATCCATTGTCGCATGCAGGCTGGTATTCAGCTCATGCCCAATATCTCATATATAGCACTGTTCTTGGCATTTCTGTCCTTGTATCGTAGTTGTTGCATTCTACATACACTCTTATTGGCAACAGATCTTCAACATGCCATTCGACTTCAAAGCCTATGACCAAAAGTGCCAGGGTCTCACTTTGGAGGAGCTACAGCGGGAATGGGAGCACTACACACGGTTGATCTCCGGTGCTGCAACTTCAACTGCAGTTTCTGGCTGTGCCATTCCCTTGACTCTCGGCGTTTCAACAATTGGTGTCGCGATGGCAGCACCGGCCATTCACAACGCTCGTAAGAAGCGTGAGATCATAGAAAGACATCTCAATCGGCTCAACGCAACCCATCATACACGAAAGCGAGATGTCCTCGGTAGCATGGCTGTCAGCGGAACTATCGGCGTAGCGACACTCGGTGTCGGCACGATGGGTGCTGACGCAGTAGCAACAGCTGGAGCAGAGCACGGAATTCAATCAATCGTTGCCAACGAAACAGCTATCAAGATTGTTTCTCACGCCGCTCTAGACGGTGCGGGGATGGCTGTTGAACATGCACATACGGATCATTTGAAGAAGAAGGATGCAAAGAAAGCGTTGAAGAAAGCCGGTGTCTTCCAAGCTGTACAGGATGCTAAAGCTGCTGAAGCTGGGTATTCCATTCAACCGTATCAAAGCAATGGCCAATACCCGGCTTATGCAGCTGCTGGTCCATCTCAGGCTCTTCCTATACCCCCTCCGCCCTACAGTACTGCAGTCGGGCAACTACCCGATCGATCTACTTACCTATCGACACCGAACGGTTACCCTCAGGATTTCAAAATCCCGCCAGCCTCACAACCACATACGCAGCTTAATGCATACTTAGCACCGACCATTCCTGGACAACAACCATTGCAGCAAGCCTATGCTTACTCCCCACAGCAACAGGTTCCAGTTCCAGCTTACAGCGGACCATCACCTATGCCACCTTCCAACGGACAGATGTTCTCCCCACCTCAAACTCCAGCTGTACAGTGTCCCCCCCAGCAGCAGGTCGCATACAAACAACAATCATCAACCGTGCCATACAATTCAACTTCTACTCCGCTCCCCTTTGATATGTCTGCGATGCAACAAGCTCTCCCCATGACACCTGCACCTGTTAGCTATCAAACAGTACCTCAACAGTATACTCCCATGTCACCTCCACAAAATTACTCACAGAATTGTATGATACAACCAGCACAGCAACAAGCTCCAAGCCATGTTGTCCAGGTCTCGCAAGTCGAGTGTTTCCCACCGACACCAGTGACGACATCTGAATACCCTCCATTGATCGTGAATCCCCATCAGCCGATAACACAACCAACACCTGCTGTTCAAGTGTTACCGGCGATCGGCCAAGCCAACGTGCTTCAGAGCCCGGTGCAACAAGTTATGCAACATGAAATCAAGTACCAACCTACTACATCTGCATTCCAGCCACAGAGCCAACATGCCGGGTACCCGATAGCGCAGTATCCAAATGTCTACGGGCAGTCTCAAATGTCTCCATCCAACGACCCAAACAGAAGGGACTCCGTTATCAACAGTCACTCCTCTTACACTCCACAACCATACAATCCTCAGAACTATAAGCCTGTCAGTCAGTTGGAGCAGATACAGAATGCCACAAATACCGCAACGGAGAACATGCCTGTTCGTGTTCCTCAGGCCGCACTCCCACCAATGCAGTATCAGATGCCCCCAACTCCTCTCCCCACAGGATCAACCAGCACACAGTATCAGCACGACAACAAAGGATCGTACTTCCCCACGCAACCTCAAACCCCTCAAGCGACTGGCGAACAATGGCAGAGTAACCAGCTCGCTTACCAACAATATCCATCTGCAAATTACCCCACAACACCCATGCCAGTGACGCAATAATGGTATTGAGGGACAGAGATCAGTTGCAATTGGGGGTTCTCACAGGATATGCTTAATTTAAACACCCCACCACCAGAATAGCGGGCATCGGAACAGTTGTAGTAGCGGGTTAGTTAAGAAACCTTTCCATCAATTGACCATATTCAATCAGGTTTCCCCCACTCGCTTGTGCTGTACTCCAGGCCACAATAGTGTTCAATGCTACGTTCCGGCGGGGGGAGGACGGGATAGACATAAGAAACTCATGACATAATTCGGCATCGTGCGAGGTATGCAGCAACTGATTGTTGCAATTGATGTTGTTGCGGGGATATATCAATGCAGATCGCAAGTAAATCCCAGATTTGCTGTCTCGCGATAGGTGCGCAAAGTAACAATGACGATCGTTGGCTTGGCATTGTCAATGTAACACCAATTGAGCCGAGGTGAGGAGAGAGCAAGAGTATATAATATTGTTACAAGATGGCATTTGCATCATAGAATGAGTACAGGATAAACCTCTTGGACTTACTGACTCACCATGATGTCCCTTTCAGCAGCTGGAATGTCGGTTGCTGGATTCCCAGGTGGCTTGCCGGACTGGACCAACCTCAACGTGCTCCACCAGAACACTCTCCCCCCTCGAGCCCATTTCTACTCATACCCGGACCAAGAATCAGCGCTTTCATTCAATCGGGAACAGAGCCTTTTTCACAGCCTCAACGGAACATGGAAATTCCACTATGATATCAGTCCTCTCGATACACCAATCTGGGAGACAGCCAATGCTAGCTCATGGGACGACATTGAAGTCCCGGGTATGTGGCAGCTTCAAGGTTACGGACATCCTCACTACACCAACATCGACTACCCATTCTCTGTCACTCCGCCCAACGTCTCGTATGTTAACCCAACTGGTTCCTACTGGCGACAATTTGAGGTTCCTGAAGACTGGGAAGGCGACCAAATTCGATTGAGATTCGAAGGTGTTGATAGTGCGTTTCATGTGCGAGTCAATGGTGAAGATGTGGGATATGGACAGGGAAGTCGAAATCCACATGAGTTCGACATTACGGACTACCTCTCTCCCGGAAAAGCCAATGAATTGGCTGTACGTGTTTATCAGTGGTCTGATGGTTCATATATCGAGGACCAAGATCAATGGTGGCTCTCTGGTATCTTCCGCGATGTTTATCTCATACCCTTCTCTGAGTCATCAATTGTCGACTACCAAGTTGACTCCGAGCTGGAAGATTCTTTTGATGCCGGCTCCTTCAAAGTCAATCTCACTATTCAAGGTCAGGAAGGCGATCTAGCGATTCAACTGTTCTCTCCTAATGGATCTTCCATTGATGAATGGAAGGGAGCTTCTTCTGAGATATACAAGAAGGAACTCTCTGGAGACGACTTCCATCTTTGGTCCGCCGAGACTCCCAATCTGTACACTATGCTCATCACATTCAACGGACGAACGATTAGCCAAAAAGCCGGTCTACGTCGCGTCGAGATGAAGGGACCCAATTTCTACGTCAATGGCAAACCCATCATCATATACGGAGTGAACAGACACGAGCACCATCACCTCACAGGTCGTACTATCAGCTACGAGAACATGCGAAAAGACCTCATTTCCATGAAGCGTTTCAATATCAATGCCATTCGCGCAGCGCACCAGCCCCACCATCCTGATTTCTTCGATGTGGCTGACGAGCTAGGATTCTACGTGATCGGTGAGGCGGACCTTGAGTGCCATGGCTTCAGGTCTTTCGAAGACACCGAGGAAAAAGCAGCGGAGTGGCTTTCTAATAACCCTGAGTGGGAGGAAGCCTATCTCGATAGAGCTCGTCAGCTTGTTGAACGGTACAAGAACCACGCCTCTATCATTATATGGTCTCTTGGTAACGAGTGCTTTTACGGCCAAAACCATGCCTCTATGAGCACGTGGATCAGAGAGAGGGACCCCAGCCGAATTATCCATTATGAGCAAGATCATGAAGCCAAATCAACGGATATGTACAGCCAGATGTATACGACACCAGATTATGTGCGACAATTTATTAAGGACCATGGTGATAAACCAGTTGTGCTCTGCGAATTCGCGCAGTAAGTGAATCCCGTCGATCCTCTCTCTTCAAGGCTAACCCCGAATTTTAGTGCTATGGGTAATGGCCCCGGTGGCCTGGTCGAGTACATCGAGATGTTCAGGACTGAACCACTTTCTCAAGGTGGTCTCGTATGGGAATGGAGCAACCACGGAATCCTCAAAGAAGAAGGAAACCTTACGTACTATGCCTATGGTGGTGACTTCGGCGACGAACCCAACGATGGCGACTTTATCATGGATGGTCTGACCTTATCCGACCATTCACCTACACCTGCCCTCAAAGAGTATGCCAAGGTCATCCAACCTGTATCAGCCAAGCTGGCAAAGAACGGCAGTGCGATGACTATCGTCAATCACTACGACTTCTTGGATCTGAGCCATCTTGATGCTTCATGGCATTTGGTAGCAGACGGTGTCAAGACTGAGCCGCAGCGTCTTTCTATCCCTGATATATCTGCTGGTCAAAACAAAACTTTGGCACTTCCCTCAGGCGGAAATATTACTACAAGTGAGTATTGGGTTACGATAGAGTTCAGACTCAGGAAAGATAGTCTCTGGGCTGCCAAGGGACATCTCATCGCCTGGGACCAGCTTCACATCAAGCGATCCACTTCAAAGTCCAACAACGCAGCCACTCTTAGCCGTCGCCAAGGGACCTCGGAATTTGAGAGGAACGGAACAATGCTCCACTACAAGAACGGAGATTCCTCTTTTGGATTCGACCTCCTCCAAGGTAACGTCACGTGGAACAACAATGGCGTTGACATTTTCCAACGCGGTCCCGAACTCTCATTCTACCGCGCTCTGACTCAAAACGATGCTTCTGGATCAGGCGATGGGCCCATGTGGGAACGTGCCAAGATCCCAATGATCTATCCTCAAATCAGAGACGTGACCTGGCACACTGACCAGGACGGCGCTACCGTCCACTACAAGGTCTGGGTTGGCGTCAAGACCCAGGCCTGGGGCATCGAGGCAGACATGGTCTACAAGATCCCCTCTTCGGGCCCACAGCTTCAGCTGCAGGCGAGCGGCGAGTTTATTGGAAAGAATTCCTCCCACACGATTCCCCACATTGGTCTCATGGCCGTTCTCCCCAAATCTTTCAACGATGTATCGTGGTTCGGTCGTGGACCAGGCGAGAGTTATAAAGATTCGAAGCAGGCAGGCCGCATTGGCCAGTACAGTTCCAATGTACCTGACCTGTTTACTTACTACGATTATCCTCAGGAAAATGGTAATCGGGAGGATCTGCGCTGGTTGAAGATCGGCAACAAGGATGTTACTCTTGATGCTCGACGAACCAAGGGTGAGACATTTAGTTTCACGGCGAGAAGGTACATGCCCTTTGACCTTGACGATGCGAAGCACCCACATGATCTGAAGCCTTTGGACATGACGGTTTTGCATCTCGACTACGATAACAATGGTTTGGGTAGCGCAACTGTTGCTGTGAGGCCATTTGAGGAGCACCGATGCTACATGAAGCCTTTCAACTTCACCTTTGACTTTAACATTGTATAAGAGTGAATCACGAGTTTAGCTTCAGTTAGGAAGGCGAATCCGAATCATAAACCTCGTTAGCTACGAATTCTACCTAAAATTCCATGTTCAGCAAGAATGAAGCAAGCCTTTGAAGTAAGCAAAGTTTATTATGATATGTACGATCAATGAGATCCGTGATTCGTTCATGGTATAATATGTAGAAGCTATATAAGTTTCTTGCATTAACACGTAGGCTTTCGCTACTCCTGTTAGTGAAGTAATAAAGTATATGTACAGTTGAAGTGTATTCTCAAACAAGCATATAAGGATAGATCTTGCACTCCTCGCTAGTAGTAGTCATCGCCTCGGTAGTGGTGGTTGACAATTCAGTGGTAGTGGTGGTGAACTCAGTAGTTGTCTCGGCCGCGATTGTAGTGGCGGTAGTCTCAGATGTGATGTCGGCAGTGGTGATGGCCGACTCGGCGAAGGTCGAGGAGGTGACGGTTGAAGCTTCAGTCGAGGTCTCAATTGAAGTGGTGGACTCCACTGTGGTGGTCGTTCCTGAGGTAGGCTCTGCAGTGGTGGTCGTTGTATCATACGAAGGCTCGGCAGTTGTAGTGGTGGTATCTGAGATGGTCTCCGTAGTGGTGGTTGCTGTGTTTGACGATGGCTCGATGGTGGTAGTTGTGGTGTCAGCCGTTGTATCTGCAGTAGTCTCTGTCGTCTCTGAGGCAGACTCAGTAAGTGCGACAGTCGAAGTGTCGGAGGTAGCCGTAGTCTCGGTCGAAACTCCAGTGGTGGTAGTAAGTGAAGTCTCAGTGGACACTCCAGTTACAGTGGTGTCACTCCACACTAGCTCTGTAGAAGAAGAAGCACCAGTCGTTGAGCTAGCAGTGTCGGTAGACAGAGTCTCAGTCCCGCTGGTCTCACTCACGGCCTGAGTCTCAGTAGACGTGGCTGTCGACTCAATGTCCGTTGTCGTAGTAGGCACAAGAGTGAGCGACACGTCAGAAGTTGAGACAGAACCAGTGGTGGTTGTCTCAACAGAACTCTCGCTGACCGATGTTTCTACAGTCACGCCTTCAGAGTTAGAGACACTAGTGAAGCTTTCTGCAGAAGATGTCTCATGAGGCAAGGAAGTGGATCCAGATTCGGTCAAAGAGAGTACAGAAGTAAAGGTTGCAGACTCAGTGAACGTGGAGGTATCAATTGTAGACGAGTCTGCAGCTGAAGTTGTTCGCGAGATAGGACGAGGTTTGCATGGTCCAGCAACAACTAAAGGAAGCGAGAGAGCCGCCACGACCGAAAAGAAGAGTCTTGCAGAAACCATGTTGAACGAGTGAAAAAAGGTCGGTGTGCCAGAGAACAGAAAGCCACGCGCTCGTTGAGGCAGCCTTCAACACGCTTTATTATCAACCATGGCTTCTATAATACCCTCAACACCAAGATTTCTCCTGGCGTATTGCAGAAATAAGCCGAATGAGACGACAAGAGCTAAATACAAACTATCGGTTTTGGACTGTCTTAGTGTGAAGTCGATCCTGATGAGGCCATGGGGAATTAGCGTTTCCCATATTTTATCACCCCTGACTGTAGAAACGGTATTATGCCAAGCCCCAGGGTCGGTAGCGCTAGGTAGGCGCTTATTTCCAATAGTTTGATCTTTGGTGCAACGGTGGGGAGTCCATTCCGCTGCGTCCGGATCCGAAGCCATGGTATACGAGGCACCTATTGTCGGATTAGCATCTTGGCATACAGCTGAACTGCGAGATGTCCCAAGGTCGACCAGTCATTTTGTGGGTTGGTGATCAAAAGCAATTTCCTAGAGTTCAGCCGCAGAGGAGCATTCAAGCATAATGCATTAGGCTCCCTAAATGGAACTGGTACAAAACGTCTTCGCTTACAGCGGCCGAGTTAGGAAACGCTATAGATTGACGAATTAATGAGCCGAAAAGAGATGTGTCTTATCAGTTGTAACTCTTTCGATGCGGTCGCCTTGGTAGATTCACGATATGAGACTTAGTCCGCCCACAACCCAGAACATCCCTGTTGTTGCTTACTATTCTTCTAGTGTTACTACGAAGACAGAAAGCAAACCTATTCAACAGGGCTTTGTTCTCGATATTGTAACAGTCAACAGTTTCCTTCTGCCAGCGAAGCGACATCGCTGGAAAGCGAGCTGGGAGTCCTGTTGCTAAGCTGAGCCACTAGGACAAATTCACTTTAGCTTAGCTGTAAACTTATTTCCACGCTTCTTGAGCGGATTAGCCTTTTTCTTATCTGAATAGCAGCTTTTCGTGTTGCAAATAACTTTGTTGCCTATCGAAGATATCCAACGAGCAAAAAACACCGGAGTGAATTGACCATTAGATAGGCACCACTGCTGAATGCAAATCATAACAAGCATTGAATCACAGGCTCGGCTTAAAGGAAGGTATCAGCTGTTTGACAATGACAGCCTCGCTAAAAGTAGCCAGGTTCTCAATCCTTGGTTCAGCCTTATTGCTCTTTGACAAAGTAAAAGTCTCAGATTAACGCCTACCCTTAGCATATCTTTCCCAGTGCATGATTCGGTGAGGGTGTCTCGATATCGGCCTTGCCTTGCTTTTTAGCCTGGATCACAGGGGCTTGATTAGCGAGATCAGATCGGTCAAATTCCGCTATCTCCACTGCGACTGTACAGTATTAGAGTGGGTATTGCCAGCATGGGGATACACTTGCGAGGTGTCACGGAATTTGATGTACCTACAACTTATGAATATGAGATAAACGATACAAGAGAATTATTCTAGCTAGCTTTGGATCCAGAGGTCTATGTTATAACAACGCATGGTTCCAAGTGAGATAATTGCACAGAGTGGCTATTTAACCTAAGGAAGGGTTAGTTCCAGTAAGTTATAGCGGGAATAAGCAACCATAGGGAAGAACTTGAATAATCCATTAGCTGAGTGATCCTGGTCAGAAGTCGCGACTCGTCCACCTTTGCCACGTATTTGCTGGAGGCTCCAGGCTTCATTTGCCACTCACTTATCTTACTCTAAGCGAAACGGATTTTACAATAGTCATCGACCAAAACTAAAGTTTGGACTGTGTTGGTTAGTTGTCAGTAGGTTCAGTTCACCAAATCTTGCATGTTACAATGATGCAGCGGCTTTCCGAGTAATCTGCTGACAGGATTAGAAGCCGGACATCAGCTATTCACTCCTTGTTGCCTATTCTTATACCACGATCCATACGACTGATAATAAGTTTGTGAATATAATTTAATATTAATACTCTGTACTCATTCTCTTCTTTCACAAAACCACCTTGCCAACATTAATTCTTACTCCCGGGTAGCTTTACTATGCTAAACTAATCAAGGGGCAGGGGTCATTCCGCCTTGCTATACAAAGCGTTTAATGTCTACAGGAGCCTCCACCAAGCCAACTCTTTTTAGGTACTCGTAACGCCACAATTCTTCCGCTTGGTGCCAGACCATCCCTCATTCAATCCTTGACCTTGCAGTCCTACCACCATTCTAAATCTGGCAAGTCACGACGCTATCCCAGATTCCGCGCACCCTTTACTGCGGAAACAAACCCCGGGGATGAGAAAGACTCCATGGAGTCATGGACATCCAAGAGAAATAAGGGTCAGTGTTTCGTGGCTTCGATAGTTTAATTGCCATGCTGGCAACCTTAACTTACAAGGCCAATTGGAAGCGATGGAGCGTTCCTAGTTGGTCCCAGCCATTTGTGCTTCCCAACCGTACGGTAAGGTGGCGGGAACAGCGATCCGATACTCGCAACTCAACTTCAAGCTGAGAATTAGGCGGACGAATTTGTCCGTCGAGAGAACCCCTATGACCTTCAGCTCCTGCATCAGCTTGCCAAGTATCGATAATTCGTTCAATAGCTCAGGAGACGGTCTTTCAGCTGTCAAAAAGTATACTGAGCGTTTCCTCTTTTGCAACTTTGCGTCTAGCACATCGTGCGAGACCGACAGTGCGGTAAGTCTAGACTCTCACGATACGTTGGTAGAGGCGAGGAAAGAACATCTTCTCGACTCCTTCTGAGCCCTATAAGAAACAGAAAGGATCGTCGCTCTAATCAGATCTTCACCACTCAATCTCATCTCCTCAACTCAGCTCAACAAGCAACAACAAAGCAACAGAATACTCTTTTGTATCTCACTCCAATCCAACACCTTCAAGATGCATTACTCTACCCTCATCACTGCTGCTATCTCAGTCGCCTCTGTTGCCGCTGCCCCTAACAACAAGCTGCCTTGCCGCAGCCTTGAGGAGTGCAAACTGGTCAACATTCCTTCTGGCTCCCAGTGTGGCCTTATCGGCTACAAGACCAACTCTGCTGTCTCTTCCTATGACAGCATCCACAGGCGTGCCCTGACCCTCGACGGTTGCATCAAGGCCTGTGGCACTACCAAGCCTGACTGCAAGTCCATCACCTACGACGAGACCAACGGCATCTGCTACTTCTCCAAGTTCGACATCAAGACCACCAAGGTCCAGCAGCGACCCACCGGCTACAAGTTCTACGACGCTGGATGTGGCTTCGCCGCTTCTTCTGATGGCGCTATCTGTGGTCGTCAGGGCTGGCGCCAGAACGCCGCTGCTACCAGCTACGACAGCGTTCACAAGGGTGCCCTTGACCGCAAGAACTGTGTTGCTGCTTGCGGTACCACCAAGCCCGACTGCAAGTCTGTCGCCTACGATGATGCCAACGGTATCTGCTACTTCTTCAAGCACACTGGTACCACTGTCAACCCCGCCGATGCTGGCAAGGGCTTTGCCTGGTACGATGCTCGCTGCCTCGACTGCCCTGCCACCCTTTCCCTTTAAGGCAGAATGGTCTAAGCAAGAGATCTTCAATTGAGGTCAATACCTCCGACAAGGATGCACGGGTTCTTGTAGGGAATAAATACTGTACTGGCTTCCTCTCTTATGAACAACTTCGATCTTCTTTCAGTATACTCAGCACTTCTTAAAACACTCTCGTATATACTTTAAAGAAGAGAATAAATAATAGAATTCCTAATCCTGAGTAACTCGCATTTCATTATCTCTAAGCGCATGATGTTCTCAGCATACTATTTGCAAAGGCATAGCATGTCTTATTTAGTTCTCTGTCACTCCATTTCATCAACGAACTCATCGTTATTTAGACTCCTGGAACTATTGTAAGAGGTTAGTCCAGAATGTGGTAGATGAGGCGCTCGAGGGAGATACATATGCATCTGAAAAACTGTACCTAGTTACTCTCCCAGTCGTTGTGAGTTATGATGCAGGAATGATCGCCGTTGGAAGGAGAGTACCCCATGCAATCATTATTGTAGTAAAGGACACAGTTATATCCCTTGTCTGGGACATGGATTCGCTGTGGGCTGAAAAGCGGCCTTTCACATCCTCCTTAATCTGAAGATCCGATCCATTCTTATTAACTTATGTTCGGCGCATTGTAACCCCCCAGCCCGACACATTTGCCAAACTCAGAACCCGAGAGTAATCTGTGTCGAGTGCCGTCTTCTGTATTGCAGTTTGTGTCTTGAGCATAAAGCCCAACTATTGTAGGTTAGTAAGCAATTGAATCATACGAATCTGATATATTACTTACTGACCTACTTTACTTTAGGAGGGTTATCTTTTAGTAGTTCCTCCTGTAGTAGCTATGTGATAAGACCGATATTACCCCGAACGGGAGGCAGGTGAGTCTAGCAACAGTCAAGTCCCACGATCCGCATATAACTCTATATAAGGAAAGATTAGACCTCATATTGACTTTCCGTCAGCTAGAAAATGGGAACATAGCCTCGGCTGTACTTAATTACGTCTTACACCTGTGCACTCCCACAAGTTGGCGGTTTGCTCCTCCAACAGTATAAAACCAAGCCAATACCTCAAGACTCACATATAGTGTAAGAAGCTGCAATGTTCTCTATAACTCCATAAACCATACCAGCTATTTCAGTTCTGCATTAAGTCTCAATAAAGTTATCCTCTATTTTTTTTCTCTTTTGAAGTATTATAATTTAATACTTACTTAATAACCTTAAATAGCTTTTTTTATTAAAGCTAATAGTAATAAAAATGCCTTAACTTAAGCTTTTTAATTATTTATAAAATGCCTATTTTCTTACTTTTTTCTTCTCTTAAAATCTCTCCTCTTTTTATTATTACTAAAGAAATACTTAGAAACTATAAAGCTATTACCTTAAGATGCCTATTAGTATACTACTATAATAAACTATCGGCGGCCCTCTTTAGAAGGGGACTGCCTTCTGTCTGCTTAATAAGGAAATCGCCATAAACCATGCAACGCGTGAGCCTATCTACATTTTTCTTCTTACGTAAGTTCTAGCTGCTGACTGAAATAGGCAAAGTCGTCTCAAAGAATACAGAGAAGCATATGGGGGCGCTCATGAGGGGACATACAGCAACCCCGGCCGCCAAGAATGCTTGTAACCGTGCCGCTGGATAACAGGGAGGACTTACCAGGAATTAGGCCTATGACGCTGTCGCCGAATCTACCTCGCCTCCCCAACCGATAGCTTCTTCCCTCCAATAGACCCCATGGCTGCCCAGTACAAGCAGCTTCGCAAACTCGTCAAAACATCGTAGATATGTAGATGACGTGCTGAAAGAGGAACTTGGATCTATCTATGTCGGGCTCCGTCGCTCTCATAACGCAAACTTTGAAGTTGTGGCCGGCCTTGACGCAGCCTCACAGGCGTTCTTTGATCAGTGCGTCGAAGGCAGCGATCCACTCTTTGCGGACGGTTGGAAGGGATGGCCCGAGGACGCGAACCAGGACGACGTGCTGAGATGGTTTGCCGACTACAGCGACAAGCTAACGGAATTCGTAGACAGCCACGGGTCAATCTCGACGCATTAACATGGATGACGGCCTCTTGCCCAGGCCAACAAGCCAGTACAAGGTTCCACCGGAGAGCGCAAGTTGGACGTCAGTTTTGTCAAGGATGCGAAGGCTGGGAAAGACTCGCGGTGTCACTGGTCGCAGATCTTGGTTCCTGGAGAGATGAAGAGCAACCCATCCGGCGACAAGGCCTCGATGGCGTGGCTTGATCTGGGGAGGTACGCGAGGGCGGTGCTGGCTACGCAGAATACCCGTGGCTTCGTCGTGGGCTTTACCATCTGCGGGTCCCTGATGAGGGTATGGGCATTTGACTGGCTCGGGGGCATCGCATCGGAGCAGTTCGATATCAACAAAGGTGGGCGTCAGTTTGTGTCCACGATACTGGGCTTTCTCTGGATGAACAAGGAGTAGCTAGGGTTCGACCCGACAATTATGACGGCAAACGGGGAGCGCTTCATCGAGGTTAATCGGAATGGTTCGCCAAAGCGGATCATCATCGGTAAGGTAATGCAGCGGGCGCCTTGCATAGCTGGTCGAGCGACGACATGTTGGAAAGCCTACCCCGAAGGACAGCCAGAGACACCGCTTGTGATGAAGGACTCGTGGCAGTTTCCGGAACGAGATGAAGAAGGCGAACTACTGCGCGAGGTGACTGTCAAGGGTGTCGTTAACGTGGCCCAGTACTATCACCACGAGACAGTGTTAAAGACGGTAATATTTCCCTTCGTTCTGCTAGTAGTGATCTAAGCTTCGCTCGCATCGTCACTTAGCCAGCCATTTACGGTATCGCTCTAGTTCATAGCTATTGCCACATTTAGAGGTAAGAACTAATTAACTGGTTCTCACTATCTTAAGCACCACCTTACCATAAAGGACACTTATCCACAATCTTCAGAGGTTTTCTATAACATTCTATAAGCTTCAATAGTTATTAATTACATAAGTAATATAAAGCAATCGCAATTTATAATCCAGCAAGTATTTATCAATCTGGCCCTTTTTTATAAGGGCATTCGCAAAATATAAATAGGATATAAGACTATAGGTATAAACCAATTAATTAAGTCTTCCTAGGTATAGGATCGTGGCAATTTTATGATCGCTAAGCAGGGGTATATATATGGCTTAAGTGGATTGTGGAGGATAACATACCGAAATGGCTCACTAAAGGTAACACGATCGGTGGCTCGCACTGTCAATTTAGGCTCTACTCCATACTTGACCCAGACTTACACCCCGGCTCTTACTGTAGATACTTAGGCCACTTTAAAGTACTTCTTTTATCGGCTAACATTTACTTACCAACAATTAATATATCTATTTTGGCCGACTTATTTACTTACGCTGTAGCCTAATGTACTTTAAAGTACCCACCCTAGACCAAATAAGGAACTCGTTGTTCTGGAGAGGAAGCCAGCCACCAGTGCTCAATACTGTAACAATTGCTTCTCTATGCTACATATCCCTCTCAATAATCCGCCTTTGGCACTGATTCTTGTTCAGTATTATCCTTAACAGGCGAAGATGTCGCAGGGGCTGATTTCTCATCTGCCCACAGAGGCCGGTTGTCAAAGCTGAACTTGAGGATCTCCGGACGTTGATAATGGCCAGCGGCATCTACCCAAACCTTGACCTGCCCAAGTTGCGATAGATCCACCTCAGCCTTCACAAGCTTCTCTTCAGCACCAGTATGTGGCCCAGCAAGAAATGAGCAAAATGGATGAATAACAGAAGACCAGCCTCCGCCCGCCTTGACAAATTCCTGCTTGCCTAGATTCTTCTCCATCCACTCGAGACAAATATCATCAACATAGTTAGACGCGGTGATAACAAAAACCTGAGCCGTGAGGGCATGCGCCTTCATCAAAGCCTCAATTTGAGAATCAGCCACAGCGTCGAACCCAGCCATGGTAGACAAGGCTGGCCAGGCACCGGCGTGGATATGTTGGTGTTGAGTAATAAGCGCTTGGCGTGCGCCGTTCGTGGTATGTTCCCAACAACAAAGACCGCCCAAGTTGAAAGGCCGTCCCGATGCCGTTAGCCTGTATGTTCGTAAAGTATGACCACCACCCTGCGCCCAAACGGACCGTTCAACATATGTTGGCTGTAGCTTGCGGTGCACACCCAACAAGACGCCATTCGTATCAATATTGACTTGGGAATTGAAGAGCGTGTATCCTCGAGCAATGCGTTCTGAAATACCAAGGCTGATGGCTACACCAGTGCGGCGGCAGGCAGCTGAGATCCGTGCAATTTCGTTGCCGTCCTCGACAACAACACTCTCTTCGGCATATTTGGCAAGGGCCCCTACTTGTTGGAGGGGCGGGTAGCACTCAATCCAATACTTGGGGATGTTAGCGGCATCTGCGTTGGACGCTGCAGACATATAATGAAGTGGCGTACCGGATATCCAGGAATAAATGTCTCAGGAAAGACTAGGAGCTCGATGTTCTCATTACCAGCTTGCTCAATCAAGTTAATAACCTTGTCGGTAGTAGCGGCCTTGTTCATAAAAACGGGCGCGGCGTGTACTGCCGCGACGACTACTTTGTAATCCATGGAAGGAGATAACACAGGACGCCTGGGTCAATGCGCTAAGACCAGTGATGAACTGGGGATAACTTTCCAGAGCTAAGATTTATGAAAGGCCAAATGAATGGTCATATAACTTATATATCTTTATTCAGTTTTGAGACCAGCCACGTGTCGGCTTACCATAGCCCCCAGAGGTCCTATGGCGAAAACGCTAGCAATATGGACCAGGGGCCATTCCGCGCAATTCCGCCCAAATCCGCGCTCTACATTGGTCAGGATCAGTATTCACTGTTGTCTCTTGCCTCTGGGATCATCATCCTAGTATTACCCGCGTAGCCTGCAATTGTAATCGACTTTCCAGAATATCTACGCTAGCTCAGGATGACTGGGCGCGGCTTGGTCCTTGTTCTTGAAACCTTGCGTGCGTAATGAAACGCATACGGAATAACTACTGCTACTGCAGGACCCAGGGGCTTTAAGTTAGTATGACAGTAACCTCGTACAAGTAGCTTTCCACTGTAATATAAGTACATACAGTACTAGTAAATACAGTATACATAATATATAGGCCGTATATACTGTAAAAGACTGTTTCGCAGAAGAAAAATATACATATTTAAAACTGTAATTAGTTAGTAGTAAGTTCTATGAGTATATTTGCTTTTAACGGTAACCCAACGCCACCTGTCAGGATAGGTGGCACCAACGGGCGAAATTTTTGGTTTCCGATTGGAGGGTTAGGAAGATCAGCGTCTGCTGAATGAAAATGGCGTTTTTGTCAGAACTAAGTTTGTCCAAGATTGCAGGAGAAGAATCCTAGACTCTTCACAAGGGTATAGAACACATATTGATACGTAGGAGCATTACAATTCGACGTCTAGTTCGCAAACTTGTCGCCCTTCTATGATTACAAGACTAAGGTTCAAATAACCATTGCGTTCGAGGCTATTGTGATATTGACGGGAGCTTCCCGTCTTTAGTTGCTATTAAGCGTAGCTAGTATGAATGTGAGAATAAATGAACTTCAGCTAATGATACTAGTGCTTACAGACCCACCTGGATGATCCCAAGGTTCAATGTTTTATAGGGAAATGATTTGGGTGATGCACAGTTGGTTATCAACGACTGGGTTACAAACTCCACTCTGTCGATTCTCTTCCTCACGAACTCGAACAGCCCCTTGTTCAGGGGAAGTCCTCCTGCACAGGCTGTGTTCCTGTTGGTTCAGTCCTACTCGTGAAAATCAGGTATATAACAAAACATCCTACCTTCCACTGTCCTTAATCTCGTTGGATTTATTTGAGTTTACTTGTGATACATTGCTACAAAAGCCTCTATTTTATCTCATTGAGACAGACCAGCCAAGGCTTGGTGACTGCTTTTTCGCTACACACCGGAAATATGACACCGAATCCGATCTTTGCAAATCAGCCACCAGGTATTGATCTTCTAGAGAGCCGCACTGCTTCCAACAATGTGATTGGTATCGTCATGTTTGCGCTGGCTACACTGGCCATGGGTCTCCGTGTGATATCCAAACTGCGATATCAGAAAAAGACGCTCGACGTTGACGAATACTTGATTTTTGCGGGATGGGTAAGTGCGTGTGTCTCGATTACATGAGGCACAGATCGGGAATTCCAATCAACTAACAGTATACTTCTATATAGGTATTGGGAATTGGCAACTTACTTTGCTGTATCATGGGTAATCTAATCGCATCCCATACCTTGCCATTTCTCTTGTCATGTACTAAAATACTTTTCTTTTAGGCGGCAAATACGGCCTGGGACGTCACCTATGGGCGTTGACACCTATGGAAATGGAAAAGATAACAATTGTATGTGGTCCCCAGCTGAGAATCATCTAACCGCAACTGACGAAGCACTGCTCTTCAAATCACAGATTACTTTCGCCTATGTTTACATTTATGCTTGGAGCGTAACCGTTATCAAGCTGTCTATCATCTTTTACTATTACCGAATCTTTGGAATGACGTGGGCATCATGGTTCGCCGTCTTTCTCACTTGCACTTATTGGCTAATCAACCACATCGTCCTTCCATTGTATTGTAAGCCACTGCATTATTACTGGACACAATGGAGTGATATAGATGGAGGCCATTGCCCGGTTAACGAAGCCAATTTCTACCTGGGAATTGGGATAATGAATATGATCGGCGACATAGTTATTCTCATTATACCGATACCAGTAGTGTGGAAACTTCAGATGCGCAGGCCTCAAAAGATTGGCGTTGTCTTAATTTTTCTTCTTGGAAGTTTGTAAGTTATGTTAAGTTCTTTAATCGTCGCCTGTTGTGAACCAAGACTATTGGATCACAAAGCCTGGTTACAGATGAGTTAACTAGACGGGTTTACTAGTGTTTGCATCGCCTCGATCATTCGCCTTACCACCATTGCGCATCTAACAAAGACACTCGACATCAGCTGGGCTAAGTCTGATGTCTTTATCTGGTCGGCGGTTGAGCCATCGGTTGGTATCATCTCAGGCTGCCTTCCAACAATCCGAGTCATGTTCATGCGAGTTCTGCACCGATTAGGGTACAAGTCTGGCCATGGTGAGTCCAATGGGCAACCCTCTGGAGGCTTATCAACCAGACCTTCACACCGAGCCTATGCTGACGGCACTGATGCGTCGAATCGTGTACGGACCAATATTGGTGGTATCAAGGTTCAACGAGACGTCTGGATTGGCATTGACAATAGCAGACCGGAAGATGAACTCGAATTAACGACGTCATACTTCGGAATGAAACCAGAACCAGCCGACAGCATTAAGACGGACGACACAATAGACAAGGATCCATTTCAGAGGAGGGAAAGGTGATAAAATGCTTTAAAATAGCTTAGCATCTGGCATAAGTTTACGTTACTCTTATAACTACTAGGTATTAAGGTGATAAGAGTAATAGCTATATATAAACTTAATTTTAATACTATTATATTAATAAACTATAAATACTAACTCTTATTTCTAACTGTTATTTTAAGCTTTAGAACTTCCAATTTATTAATATATATATATTAAAATTATATTTTATTTTTTATTAAGCCTTTACTACTTACTTAAATTATTAAAAGAACAGATAATGTTAAGATTATAGGATTGACGGGCGAAATATCTTTAAGCGACTGGGCCTATGCAACTGCCGTCGAAGCATAATAGGTCTTAATCAACCTCTACAATGGGCAAAAGGAATCTTATATTAAGATGCGGCCAATAAATCTGAAGAATGCTTGGCTTACGGCGCAGAAGGCCGATCCCAACGAATGCGTTGTCCTAGATTCTCGGAAATTCGAGGATTTCATACTCTGTCCTAGGCCCTAGGAAGCAGCAGGAAACTAGACATGGGATAGAAAAGAATGTTATAAGATTTATTCCTTAGGTTATAGTCATACGCAATTGCAGATAGAGCTTCCTGAAAAAGGAAACAATTGAACGCTTCTCAGCATTAAGCTTACGCAACACTCATGCACTGCCCACGATCCAGACATACGGGTCCTCTAGCCGCTTTCGGTAGCTATTGGACGCGCTGAAGATTTACGAGAGGCAAAGAATTCGATTCCAAAATTATAAAAGACGTATAAATCTTGAAATATGTCGAAATGAAAAGCATCAATCAATCTCATCATCTCATTTCAAACCCTACCAAGCCTTGAAAATGTCGCTCCCCAATTTGATACTTCTTAGTCTGGCGGCTGTTGCTACTGTAACTGCAACTCCTTCCTCCAAGTGCCCTCCCTTCTCGTCCTCTATGGTCGAGTTTTCTGCTGCATTTAAGCAGCCAAAGCCGCCGGTCGTCAAACCGGAATATCAGGCTCACTTTGTACAACACAAATGGTCAGCACCATGAACTCAAAAGAAAATGGCTAGAGCTAACAACCAGGAATAGGAACGCCGAACTGTCGCACATCACTGCTGGCTATATCGAAAACTCACCTACAAAAGGCTTCGTCCGGGCAGCTGAAGCTTTCGATGGTCAGATAGCTTCGTCGTACTTCGACTACTCCAATGTCACCAAGTCGGGGTTGGTGGACAATATACTGACCACATACGACCCCAAGCACACCAAACCCAGTGTTTGGAGAGGCTATGTAAACTCGAACTTTCCGATCTTCAGCAAGGACATCTTGGTAGAATCTGGTGCTGTATTTGAAGGATTGGTCAACCGAAATTTCAACCCTTCACCTGTCGCAGCGGTAAGAGCCCCTCCTCCCAGTCTTTTTCGTGAGTAAATCATCTAACATTTAACCTAGTGGAGTTTTCTCTACCAGGGCGCAATCCCGGTCACAGTGTTTGTAAACGAATGCAACGTGATTGTCGGATATGATTACTTCGCTCCGGAGCTGCGAACTAGAGTCATTATGGAGTTCTTTAATATCCAGGCGAAGTAAAGTCATTCTACGTAAGAGATTCTGGCTGGAGGGACATACGCATTCCTTCGACATCCCGTCACCTTTTCTCTGACTAGTTTAGCCACACACCATAAGGGTCTCTGGATTCATCAAGAACACTGACTTTGAACGTAGGCTTTACTGTCCATAGATAACAAAGAATACAATAAAGCGATTAGGTTCATTTATAACAAATAAATTGCTGTTAGGTCTGGCATATTCTATATATTGGAATCATGTCTCCATACTTTGCGCCGCTTTGTAAGCCCAAACCTCTTGCAAGTCAACAGTGATCCTGTTTGAAACCACGAATCCTTTTTGCGATACACGATCAAGTAACTGTAGAATTCGGCGTTTATGTAGCGACTCGCCTGTATTCGCACCTGCTATACGAAGGGGGAATAGGAGCATTAGACCAGGAATATCAGAGCGCTCGATAATGTCGCCCGCATGATCGACTATAGCGGAGATATGTGTCTCCATTTCGCTTGAAGTTAGTTTGGGGATGCTTTCATCATCCCAAAACGTATAAAACATATAGTTCATACATATAAATAGTCGAAGAGCGTGGTGCACTGCGAGAGCAAGTTTGGTGTGAACATCCGAGCTATTCTCATGCGCTATTGTCTGCTTGTGCCAGTCCTGGAGCCGCCGTTGAAAAATACGTCCCTTATTTGCGAGGTCGCAAATCTCGGGGTCAAAAAGGCGTAGTGGCTCTGGCGTGGACTCAATGCGGTCGAAAAACCTGTCCGTGGGTAAGCCATAGCACAAGGGCTGCTTGAAGTAACTCACAACTTGCTGAAGGACGAAATTTGAACAGATAGTTCAAAGACTGTATCGAGTGGATCCCAAGACGAGGATGAAAGACAACCGTAATGATTTCGCCACTCCTCTCGGGACAGAATGGTATCTTCTGCATAGAGGATGGCCCGATTCACCTCTAACCACTTGAATGCCCCTTGGAATTGCTTTCTAAGTTCATCAACATGCCTGGTGGTCCCAGAAGATTGGAGAAGTCTGGATGTCCCGTACAGCATGTGTTTCGCCCATTGATCTCCAGATATCTGCGTCATTAACTTATCTCATCAGCATGGCAGTCCAATTTGGCAGGATTTAACACTACCTCAAATAGCCCGAGAAGCAATGTACACCAAAGCACGCCTTGGTATTGCAAAGTGCCCGGTGATTGAAGCTGAGATTGAAGTTTCTGGATTGACCTGCCGTATGACATTATAGCGACGTGATATGGCGACTGCCGCTCGTTCGAGAAGTTCACAGTAGCTCTCCTGCTGGCTTCAATTGCACCAATCGCAATTGTGGCTTCTCGGAGCGGTTCACAAGTTTGGATTAATGGAAGAAGGTTAGATGCCACGTCGATAAATTCTTTGGTGAATTGGCATCGTTGCATGAACAAGTCAAAGTAACCTAAGTACGTGGTATCAGGTTTTGAGTTGACATGCACAGGGTGTGCCACTGTTTGAAACGATGTGCAGTTCACAAACTTCACTTTGTCCAATGAGATAGCTTGAGGAAGGCAAGTCTTGTTTGTACGGATACAATACTCGCAAGGGGTTCCTCCTTGGCACTAAGAAGCACGTCAGTCAAGATCATGCATGGAATATGGGATGAGCTTTCATACTTTAATGCGCCTTTTCGCACACGGCTGGCAGCGGGTTAACTTTTTTCGCTTATCCAGTGGTCCGACATTCCGACTAGCTTTCATTGGTTACTTTGACAGCTTAATTGACTGATGTAGGTGTCAATTCTGATTATGATATAATGGGCAGCTGGGAAGAACGGTACAGCTGATTTTGTTGTATTTCGGTTGGTCGCGTAAGGTTCAAAGCTTCGATTGATGCGTAAGCTATGATGCTTTATACCCACCGCCATGTTATTGCTAGTCTACGCCCATTGCACGGGCTCCATTGGACTTAACCGGATTTAGAAGTAATTGAGCGCACTTGCACAGTGTGATATGATGGAAGGGTCTCAGCGTCCTCCATTATCTTGTAAGAGGGCCCATATACAGATAAAGACAACGATCAATCTAATTGCCGCCGTATATCCTAGCTTTCCTTCACTGGATCTAGACCACGATCTCGAATAAATGCAGTACCAAGCAAACACATTCCAATCAACGGGACCTGCAGTATAAACACGCTATGGCTGGCTGACATGTATGCATCCAGAACACCCGGCTTGTCGCGCACCGAGTTTGGCAGGACATAGGTGGAGCTGGCAAGGTCTTTGTACTCGGTTGGTAAAGTCGCGCTCAAGCGGGCTTGGAGGACAGCAGCTGAGATGGCGAGACCACAAGCGCCACCCATGCACCTGTAGAAGTTTCGGTTGGAGATGATGACGGCGCGACGGCTCTTGGGCGAATGAGCTTGAAGGGCGATGAGGGTTGGCTGGAATATACAACCGACCCCTGTTCCAACGATGGCTAAAACAACGGCAATGACTGCAGGACTAGTATGTCGGTTGAAGATTAGGGCAACGCCTGCTCCTCTGCGATCCAAAGTAAGAAGATGTCAGTAAAAAGATGGGAATGGGAGTGCTTACAGTGTCCAAAGTGCGAATCCTGCTATAATAACCTCGCCGTATCTGAGACGACGACTGATATACTGCCCGGAGGCGATTGACGCAACCATCTGACCGGCGACAAGGGGGGTATATATCGCCGCCGAGGTCATCGCGCTATAACGGCGAGGGTTCTGAAGATAAAGTGGAACATAGTACAGATACGACTGGTACACAGCGCCAAACAAGAAGTTCTGGGCGAGCATAATAGACAAGGTGATGTTTCCGTAGATATTTACTGTATCGAGGTCTTTAGTCAGTGATTCTTCACCTTGAAGCTTGTTCAAAAGGGTTACCTGGCATCATGGGAAGTTTAGCCATCTTCCACTCCCATATAACGAAGATAATAAACAAAGCGCCGCCAATGCTCAGCATACTAATCGACAATGGAGAATCCCAGGAAAAGTACGAGCCGCCTAAAAAGCATTCATGATTAGGATTTATCAAAGGGCGTACCAAGGAAATATTAGCATACCTCCGGAAATAGGGATTAAAAGAAGAATGATTCCAGCACCAGACATCACGGTGCCCATCCAGTCGATCTTGCTCATTCCCTCCCAGAAACCAACAGTGGCAGGTTTCGACGGAAGAAAGAAATAAGCAAGCACTGCAGTACAAAACGACAACGGTGATATCAGCCAGAAGAAAGCTCTCCATGATGTCTGGTGCATCATTCCTGCAGCGATGAATGGACCAACAACGTTGCCTAGGCCTACCACAGCTCCAGTAACGCCCTGGACCTTGCCTCTTTGTTCGAGAGTCACGATATCTGATATGATGATGTTGCTGAGGTTTTGTACGCCACCGCCTCCAATACCGGCAACGCCTCTGAAGATGTAGAACATGACCGCATTGCGACTAAGTGAACAAAGCAAATCCCCGAAGCAAAGCAGCAGAACCGCAGTTATAAATACAACCTTGCGGCCAAAGACATCAGATAGTCTGCCATAGAGCATCTGGAAACATGTGTTGGCGACCAAACTAGAGGTTCCAGCCCAAGAGATAGTATTCTCAGCCTTCAAGTCATATGCGATGGTCGGAAGAGTGACTGAAATGCCATTCTGATCAATGATAACGAGAATCAAAGAGGCAGATATGGTGGCGAGGGCTATGACTAGCTGGCGTCGTGGCAAGAGGTTAACCTGGTCATGAAGAGCCTTCTCATCTTTGGTAAGAACTTGAGTAGCCATGTTCCCGTTTTGTAAAGATAGGGCAATTAGCCTTTCGTATGGAATGCTTGGTGGGCCCTTGCTCCAGAGGATATTCTAGCGGATATGGTCTTCGCAAAGTGGGTGACATGAGGCTATCAGCAATGGATAGCTTGCAGATTCATCACAGCTCTTTATGAATAGATATACACTGAGCTCGAGAGTGATCTTAGCAGAGAGTTGAGTCAATGAAATTATGAGTCGAACAGTTTTATAACTGTAATTCATGCCCGGCCTCGGAGTGGGTCTCGGACTTTTCCCGCGGGTCTTTTCCGATAGCTCACCTTTTCCATCAAGCATGCTCATTCAACTATGATGTGTTCCATTCGCCATTCATCAATTTGTAGCTATATCCTTCAGTACATTCGGAGGCTCCCTACATTTCTTGATGTTCTTCAGTTGCCATATCGCCTCGTCTGTGAACGCTGGAGGCACCCTTGGCTTGTCACACAGTGGCAATCGAACTAAGTTAGAGAGCTGAGTATACCATCGCAATAGATCGCCATTTCCAAAAGAAACATGGAGGAAATCCGTCCCCTTTTCTTCGGTATGTTCTTCCCACGATCTTCCCCATTCGTCCTGTCCGGTCAACGAAGAAAGATCCATGCGTTCCTGTGCAAACTCTATGCGTTTTTAGACTTGTACATTGGGAGCTAGCGGAAATGGAAGCGCATCATATTGGGGAAAGAGCTAGCGATAGCCAGTAATACTATCAGGTGGCTACTTACCCGACTAAATTAGTACTACACCTGACCCGTACGATATGTTGGAGACGTGAAGTAAGGTCATAATCAAGTATCTGTTAAAGACATTCCTATACTATTTGTTGCAATCAGCAAGTTTATGTGGGAGACCCCAAGTTTGAATCGAAATCTTCCCAACATGTGAAGGGGGTATCGCAGTGGCTCCCTTTGCGATACCAAAGCTGACTCTAAGAAAGTGTCTCATCTTAGCCACCCACTCTCTTCTACCAGAGAGGTCAACCCCTGGAATGACGATTTGCTCAAAGCATAGACCAATAGTAGGTAAAATATGTAAAATAAGATATCCCAAAAGACTAGGCACGGCTTCAGCTCCCCTGTCTCCAGCTCCCTTGTTCTCGGGAGCCTTCTCAGTAATTTCGACGAAATTTGATAGACAGGACTCGCATAGACGATCGGTAAAAGATAAGGCATTGTGTTCGATGGTGGTTCGGTTGGGGGCGATTGGACTGTCTGGTTCTTTACTTTGTTCAAAGATACCATCCGTGAATAAAAGCGCCTGATTGACGATGGCGCGGACCATCCAGTAGAATCTCCAAAGAATTTCGATCATAAGTGATGCGTACTTATGGGACTTCAGAGGTCTCCATGGGCCGCTGAGTAGCGGTTGCAACCATTGAGGTTGAGATTCGACTGATAGTGGCCGAGCCGAGAATTCGAATGACGGAGGCGGGTTGTGAGCCCACTCTTCAAAGCGCTTATCAAACGACAAAGCCTTGGTTGCGACATCGCATAGTCGTTGTAAGCCATCATCTTCTTCGTAATTCATTAGCGCCGTTCTCCATTCGGCAAAGAGACATGCGGCTTGGTACAGATGCTCTATGTGTGCATAGAAGTACGGTATTTTGGGTAAACCTAGTTCATGTATAGATGACCATGGTATAGGAGGGGCTTGGCCTGTTAGAAGGCTGCTCAAGATCTGCGATGTTATCAGTTTTCTTTTCTAGATATAGTATGGCTTATGGCGGTACCATTTGCAAAAAGCAAATTGCCGAGACTTCAAACTCTGCTGGGGACTTCATGATTTTGTCTTGACCACGCATATGTAGTAGCGCGGAGGCACCACTCGCGTGAGAAACCCAGGAGCCTTCAAGGGCAACCGATTCAATCATCAAACTCTGCGTCTAGTCAGTAAGCAATTTCCCGAATCGGCATTGATAAGACTTACTTCATAAATGCCGAGCAATACAATGGCTGACATAACATCACAATATGACGAAGAATCCTTGATGCTAAGGACTTTGATCTTCAGCATATGAATAGCTTTTCCATACCATTTATTTGCATTCATCAGTGTTTCGGCCGAATTAAATCTCTGGCCGAAGCTTGCACTGGCCAAAGCATTAACAGACTTATGCACCAGACTATCCATGCTGGCATTCGCATAGATGTCAGGAAGGTGGGCAAACCACGACATAGTATAGCCGGCAGATATTTCCGCTGAAGTAGCCCAATCAAAGAGAAATCTTCGGAAGACTTGGGATTCTGTAGTTGACTATAAAGTAGATGGTTAACCGCATGCATAAGGCTGGTATATCGCGGTGAATTAGGGAACACACCAGTGATACCATAGCAAGGCTGAGCTCTGCAATTGCCGGATCAGACTGTCGAGCCGCACTTCTTTTTGCCTCGGATTTCTTCACTCCCCTATTTGTCAGTTCAGAACTGGCGTTAGTAGGAGGGGTCGAATCCGAGTTTGAGTTGTTCTGCGAGTCTTGTTTATCGTCGCTTGACCAAACGCATGCTTGGACAGAGCGAACACAAGCCTTGCACTGAGGCTTTGTCTCGTCGCACTTTTTACGCTTGCCACGACAAGTAAGACATCCGTTCTTAGAGCGTGGATAGTTTCGACGATGTTTATTGGGATACGCTGCCCCTTTACCAGTGTGGCTCTGTTGGGACTCCATGGTAATCAAGTGTGTTATGTTATTCGAAAGCGATATGTGTTAATAGCTTGGCATTGAAAAGAGGAATGAACTTGGGGTCGACTGTACCTATTTATTATTAACATACATTGTGAAGTTTCCCGCCTCTAGTCTCCATTCTAGAACTGCCGTGCAAGGTTGATCTTATCTAAACGCTTATCGTGCAGGAAACCCCATATTTCATCTCTCGGACTGGAAAATAATAGGATAATCTCATTTGGGGGATCTTCGGTGATTTATCCCGGAAAAGAAGCTGCATTCAGGTTTAAACTCTAAGCAGGTAGTTAGTAAATCCTATAAATATCATTTATAATTTATAGCTATAAAAAACCTGACCACTGCCTCGATGTTGGCACCTAACACCCAATCACGATTCTATAGTCTCATAAGCTCATAATCTCATCCCATCGTTGAATTTCATCCGCATCCATGTATTCTCTCACGCTGCCTTACCCAACTCTCGCATCACGTCTAAGGCTCCCGGCGTCTCAACCCAAGCAGCAACACAGTACCCAATCCACATGCAAGCCTCATCTTTGGTCCTTCGAGTGAACCCACCAGACCACTCTTTTGAGGCCAGAATCGGATCGCTATTCATTAGACGCCAGAAGTGAGGATTGTACGTGTTGGCGGATCTGTAAAGCTCAATGATCTGACCCTTGATCTTCTCGATTAGAGCTGAGATGTCCTGGCTACCATTCAGAAGAATGTCAGGGCGTGAACTAACGATGCCACCGACGATCTGGCCACGGATAAGCTCAATTATCTCAGGTGGCATAGTGCCGTCGAGGGCTCTGGCAGCATTTTGTGCGGCTTGGAGATCAAGAAGAATTCTAACTTTGATCAAGGTAATGGCTGCGGTGTGGCTAAAGGCGGTAAATTCTCCGTCAGTTCACGCCTCTGGCAGGGCTTCCATGGCATCAACGGGGGGACGTCTGCCATCTGAAGCGACGACGAAATCCCGGAGAAACTCGTAGGCCTCTTGGTCCTTGCCGAGACGAAGATACAAATGCGGGAGATAGTCCCGCACTCTTATTGAATCATGGCCACAAAGACGTATCAAGTCAACGAGATGATTCAAGGCCTCTTGAACTGCCTCAGTCCGGCCACCCGGGCCTCCAAAAACTTGTAGTAAGTCTCTGGCGTATTTATATCGTACGGTCTGGTACTCGTTCGTTTGAGGAATATCGGAAAATTGTCCAACGCCATCCACAAAGACACCTGGTGGCACGAACATGTCCCGGAGCCGTTTATCCTCCTTCTCCAAAGCCTTCCGTGACTTCTTGATCTTGTTGCATCCATCCTTGTGACGGGGTCGATCTTCCGTTTGCTAAGAGGCGTTGCAGTAGTAGGCCATGTTGCAGCCTGTACAGCGCAGCAACTCTTCGGTTTTCGTGCATGCGGGGAGCTCGCATATCCGCTCAGAAGATAAGGTAATAGGGCCCGGTGATGACATTTTGACGGCCGGGTCTTTGCGGATAGTTTTGCCTGATGGCGAATGAGGAGTAGAGAAAAGTCGACTAGGTCACGACGCGTCGCGGAATTTGCCAACCAAAGTTTTCGCAGCCGGTCGAGCTTGGGCATATCGCGAGAGCACGTGACCGCCGCGAGAATGGTACATGTCAGCCAAGAGAGCGCAGTGATTGGCTGAAGATGAAGCATATAGGTTAGGCTTTTATTGAATTTTAATATTCCGGTATTATCTCCTTTCTGAATTAGATGAATATGAACATTTTTTTATCTCCTTTCGTATAGTCTAATATTTTAACCAAATATCTTGGCTTTAGCTAGTGGCGCTTAGTTTATAGTTGAGTGGCGAAAGAACGAGCTGAAGAAACATACCATATGAGGGTATAAATTTCTGTGGATGAAGTTGAGTTAAATTGAAGTGTAGAATCTACCGCGTGGCTGGTTGGGCTACTGCTAATCCATAGTACCCGAGACCATAGCGGAAATCTTACATGACCTTTCAGGACCCAAACAATTCATTGCCCGAATCTTAGCAGATAGATGGTTGGCTCACCACCATAGCTTTGTCCCGGCTTTATAAACCTCCCGATTTAATGTGATTCTTCTCAAAGGGCAACGCTAAAGACTTTTGGGAAGAAATTATTATTCTTCCTCCTTATTCTCAACTTTGCCTTCGTCGGTGGTGTAGGAAGATGCCCAATGATGCCGAGCCTTGGATTGTCATGATCCTGTTTCAACTCATAGTTGGTTGCGACATGTGCTAGGAACAGCTTCATCACAGCAGCCGCAAGGTGTCTCCCTGGACAAGCATGCTTTCCATATCCGAAAGAAAGAAACGTTTCGGATGCTGAAGCAAGCGAATGTGAACCTTTGCTATCATGAGTGATATCAGGACAGTCGTCTCGTGGCATAAACCGAAAGGCGTCATACATGTACGCGTTAGAATATATGTCCTCGTCATGGTGAATGCCCCAAGCCGAGACACTTACCCGAGACCCTTGCGGAAGATGGACCCCAAACTCGTCGAGTGTGATCCCGTCAGGTTGTAGGACCTGCACACTGAGAGCTTTGAGGGCTGTCTGTAATCGAAGAGCCTCTTTGATTGCGCTGTCCGCGAAGCGCAACTCATTGACGCTGTCCTGATCGATTTTGGCAGATAAGGCTTGTGTAGCCTCCGCCTCTAGGATATCCCAAATCTGCACTGAAGGCTCGGTGGCACAGATTCTGAAAAGGGTATGTGTAATAGTAAGGGTGATAGACTCCAAAGCAGCCATCACGGTGGCGAAGACGCGACTGGCTATGACATCGGGCAGAGTATCGCGAGGCTCTTTCTTACGGAGGGCTTCCTCAATGTGCCAGGTCAAGACGTCGTTGTGTGGGGCAGTCTTTGAAGCGCCGTTCTCTATCTCCACGATCCTTTGTTGGATGTATGGGCCGAGGACCTTGAGCGCTCTGTTCATGTAGAAGCGATTGAAGAAGCATGTCAAATGAGACGCGATGGGGCGCAGGAATGGGGGGAAAAGCGATATAGCCATCGCGCTTGGTATGACAGTGGTCGAGAACTTGGCTAGGTTGTCCACCAGATCCTGATTACGGACTAAGCTGATATTAGTTCTACTCCGAATAGAGAGTGAATTGCTTACATAAATCGTCGCCAACAACCAGCCAGGTGATGATATTCGCAACTACACGACGAACCAGTACAAAAGTCTGTACTTCTTTCCATTCACAATCGGATCCAAAAGTCTCATCAATAGAGGCCGTCAGTTCCTCTGCTAGTCTTGGAATCAAGGCTGGGACATGCCTGTTCATCTGCACCCGCAGAACATCAACAACAACAGATTCCTTTTCAGCGAATGAGTTGAGGAACGCGTATTCTGCTGCAACGAGCTCCAGCTGCACAGGAGTTGGACTCAATACCTTGCTGCTCTGAGTTGTCATCCAGTGGATAAGGTGTCGGGGGAGGAGAATCTCGGGACGACTGAAAGGCAGTGCGACGGCGCAAATGGAGCCACTTTTAGAATACTGCAGAAGCCGTGAGATGAAGTTTTGATACAATCAAATGTTGGTGTACCTTCTGGTAAGCCGTATTCATAACCTGTGGCATGTTCCATATACCTCTGATCTGTGTGAGAAGGTATGGAGAGAAGAAGCCACCGCGAGTCCCTGACCATGGTACCTGCTGTGGTACTTTGGATAGATGATCGGAAGAGGCGACGAGGCGCCAGATAACAACTAGGAGGAGGAGAAGCCACAAGCATAACATTCTAAAAGAAGCTTCAGAGACTGTGCTTTTGAACTGGAAATATTGAGAATTGTGTAGTGATGTAAAAAGCTGCTTTTAAACCTTTCTACTATTTGTAGTCTTGGACTGAGTCAAATTACAACACAAATGATATTTCAATAAAGCTATCTAATTAATTCGTTCATCACATGCTACGATAAGCGCCAGCGGATGCATGGCTGATAGTAATTATCACAATATTTGTCCTCTTGATGCACGATGATGTCCAGATGAGGATAACTCGGTCGTTTTGACAGCTCAGAAAGTTCAAGCCCTAACCCTTCACAGTGATGTGAGCTTGGCAATCCAGGCGTGCCAATGAGAATAAGTCAACTGTCAATGTTGAGGCATTTGTTGGCTGCTGGTTGCTGGCTGTTGGTTCAGTTGAACTTCTATATTTACACGACAGCGAATGGTATCGTGAGGGCCAACCCTAGCTGCAGATTGCTCTTGGGCCCCTCCATCAGCTCAAGCCAAAGATAATACTCGACATTGTGTCGAGCGCTTCGTTGGTACATAACATTGGAAGTTAATCATGCAGTGAGTAGTGCATAACCGCCGTGTCTCAATTCCACTCAATTTCTTATGACGGACATTGAACCAACTCTTGAACTCTACGGTACCTCGCCACAGCCATGCATAAACCTTTCGCTTTGGGAATGGTATGACTTTCTCTAGGCTTTTCGATTTTCTTCAGGCTTTTTATCACGATACATGAGGCTTGCAACCCCACGAGTCCTCGAAGGGAATTTGAATCATCACGAGGGGTTAAGTTGAAGTGTCAGAGTTCGCATGCGATCTCAAGATTTTGGGTAAATATAGAACTGTTATACCGCAAAGGGTACTTTGCGCATCGATCATAGTATTGAAGGAAGGTAGCTAATTTAGCCTTCATCGCAAATGTTTCAGAGCTTTGCAGCTGAGCAAGGTCTACATCAATCGGAATAGCACGACCACCGACAGACATAAGAGCAGTCCTACGACTAGTGGTTGAATCAGGAGAGTATCAATACCTTCGTGTGATTCACGATATGTGCCTGACATTCTTTACTTCCTGACCAGAATTGAAAAGACTGTATAATCGAATAGCAACCCGAATAAAGGTATACAATGTCGAGCCGAAATATATCGAAGCACGGTTTGGGAACGAGGAATTTGGTCATGAAGCGGCGCCAGCCAACAACCCTTGGATTATTTGTTAGTTGGTCGATTCATCGATAACCGGACTCATACAACATGTCGCAAGTGACACTTACCAACCAATGTAAATACCACCCACACAACCCCAGACTCTAGCATCTTCGGAGGACAGAATCTCGAGCTCTTAGTTAGTTCAAGTTTACTTCCACTGCCGAAGAACATCAGGACTCACAGCACCCCTGTCATCTCCAGGAACCTCGTCCAATACGCCCATTGAACCAGGGAAACATACCCCAAGAGAAGACCTGCGCACACCGCATTGGCTGCTCTCTTGGCAGTGGTTTTCCTTCCGCCCTTTTTAACGCCAATCCTCGTCCTGCCATCACTGCTGACTGTCACACCCCAGTGCCTCCCGGTCTCGTATCGCCGCCCTTCGATCGGGTATGCCTCACTGTAGCGCTTATATACCGGCACGAAAGCCAGCATACATAGGAACATGATTCCTGGGGTGCTCGTTACGAAGTTCACGTGATCCGACGCGTACTCGCGCGATTTGCTGTCCGAAGGGAGACGATGCCATGTCACGCCGGTGAAAATGGCGGATATGAGGAGTACTAGGATCTCCGAGAAACTTGTCGTGATCCAAGCGTCAGTGTAGGGAAACTCGACACGATCATCGATGCTACGCTTAATGATCATTGTTTTATCATATCCCCGTGGTCGTTTGACGGGAACAACACACCGCAATAATGCGAGAACTATGGGATGGAACCGCGGCCGTGATATGAAGACTGTGAAGATATGTAGCATGTTCAAAGACCCGTAACCTGGCGTATTACCAATGATAAAAGCAACGGTAGCGCTTGCGAGGAGCTGACAGGCAAAGGTTATCGTCCATGTGAGAGCGATACCGTTCTTGGCACGTCTTCCGAGCCATCCGCGGGTGATCCAGTGGATAAAAGGGCGATAAGCAAAGAGAGGTACTAGGACAGTAATAATAGCCTCTGTAACACCGAACCACGTCAGGATTTGAGCACCGTCGGGGCAGGACCCGTCGATGCTACTAGGTGACACAATCCATTCAAATGGTATCGGAGGGTAAGGCGCGTCGTATAAGCCAGTATTGATGCCGAGATATGGAGCAATGGAGGAGCTGTCAAGGGATGAGATGTTGCCTGCGGCAAAAGCGCCTTCGGGTAGAGATGTTGACTCGCGGCCTGGACGAGAGAAAAAGGTTCCCATAACTAATCGAATGTGGCTTTTTGGAGAAGAAATTGTTGGAAACAAAGAAAGAGGAGACAAGATAAGAGTAGAAAAGATTTTTGTAGAGAAATATTCCGTATCAAGTTAATTGCTGACATGCATAGAATCTCAGGCTACCAGACAATTCATTTCAAGGACAAGACAAACAGGTAGTGTAAAAAAAGAGCACGCACTTCACAGCTTACTCTCTGACACCAGTGTTTCTGTTTTTCTTTCCAATCCATGTGACAAATCGAACAGGGATGCGAATCCTGCAAGAGTAGCTGCGGGGACCTGTTTAGGCTACGGAAGTGTGCCCCGGTTCACAACCAACAGCTCAGGATCATATCACTTGTTATTGTTGGTTGGGTCTGTGTCTTGGCTAGAATGCTTTGTCGGGTATTCTTGCTTCGCTTGCAAGCACAGCGCCCAACCAAAAAGAATCAACACACTTGAGAAGAGAATTGAAGAGAGAGTGACGAGACGAAACATCAAGTTATCTGCGTTAACATCATATAAAATGGCGATTGCCCAAATTAGCAACAAAGCAGGGCTAACTCACAGCAGCGGCGGTTATAGAACCAGGCCGCACTGCCTGCCTGGTTAACGACTACAGCAGTGGCAGTGGTCTGAGCTACGGTCGTCGCGAGACGACCAGTAGTTCTGCCGGCGATAAGTTAAGTCAGGTTGCCAAGTAGGTGATGAAATCGAGTAGAGAGATGGTGAGGATAGTAGAAGTGGCTTGTCTTGGTGTGGTAGAGCCAGAGACGGTATGAACAGTTCAGTCTCAGAGACGCTGGTCTTTAAGTTCGCATAGTAAGGTCGAGCAGCAACACTGGAGACGGAAAGTGAGGCAATAAGGCTAGAGACGAAACTGATGGATACCATATCAACGAACGCGATGATATCCGGGATACCTGAATAACTGTGTAATAAATTAAATGGATGATGAGGCGAGAGTTATACTGTGTAAAGTAAGAGCAGATTCCATTGAAACCCTTTCTAAATAACGTAAGCTTTTAGACACCAGTCACAACATATAGCTCTCCAGTAGAATCGCTCGTCATGAACAGCCTTCCGGATCTATCAAATGAGAGGCCCGCCGGTCTGAAACAGCCCGAAGGGCACTTAGAGTTGTCCTTGTTCCACATCAGCGGTACTTCAGCTTTAGGGTCATCAGATGCTGAGACGGGCTCGCCGTTGGCGAAGTCCACCTTGCTAAGACGGTACCCATCACCAGGATTGCGGTTCCTGATATCGGAATTCATGATTAGCAGTGCTCGTGTGATATAGGAAACACACCAAGGCGGTTTCGGTTTGGGATATTTTCCACTTACCAGCTTCCATGGAACGCGACATAGGCCGCGCTACCATCTCGAAACTTGATGTCTAATGGCGCAAGGTGTGATCCAAACGTAATCCTCGGCGCTTGCTTCTCTAAGCATTCCTCATCTGTAAATCCCAAATCCTTCTCTCCCTCCGGCGTAGCGGCCATTTGTTTGCCAACTTCTGCTCCGCCTGGGTATTCCTTGACGATGGAGGAGTCGTAGATGGCGAAGCATCCAGGATATCCGTAGTTGGCACCGTACTGGGCGCTGGAAGTGTCATTGGGAAGGCCATGGAAGTTAAGTTCCTCGCCAGGGTTGCTGTTATGGATATCGACATCACCACGATAGAGATTGTCAACTGAGTTTTCAACCGACCACTGTACACCAGGTCAGTTCCACACCTATACCGCCGAATCCAGAGTACTGGCTGAGGCAGAAAGAGTATACTTACAATATATCCCGTGGAAGGGTCCTCTGCCCAACCAACACTATTGCGAAGGCCCCAGCCAAATAATGATGCTTCGCCGTACTCTAGAGGAGCATCTGCCGCCAGCATATCATCGATATTGAAGACTCTCACCTGGCTGCGCACAATGTCTTTGTTCACAGTTTCAACGTCCAAATTACCATCGGATCCGCCAGCCACAAGAAGCAGGTTGGGATTGCCAGTGAGAGGGATCGTCAGGGTGCGAGTAGAATGTGTTGAAGAGGCATCCATACCCTTGATAACGGTCCGGCGGGAGCTGACGCTGCCTTTGGCCGCATCGTAGTTATAAGCGTATACCTCGCTGGGACTCGAAACGAGGATGGTTTTACCATCGGCGGTGAGAGCAATGCCGTGGTTCAGCTATATTCGGGCAAACCTGTTACTTACTTCCTAGCAGGTCAACAGGAAGCAAAATTGTGAAAACGTACATTGTCATTGGTAATCAGAGCTTCGTCAGACTCAATGCAAACATCAAGGTTTTTCCCATCATCGAGGACAACTCTCCTCACACCCTTACTGCCAGCCTCAGCGATCAGGAGGTTGCCCTCTGTGTCGACGACAAGGTGTCGAGGCCGCTGCAGACCGTTGAGCAGGAGCTTGTACTCGACACCATCAGCTGTAGAGATGTTGGCGTTCGTAGTGAGGTCGCATTTTGCAGCGTTGACACCGATAAGAGTCGCCCCAACTGCGAGGAGTACCTGTACTAGACGTGGCATCACCTCTATCTTTAAGAGACGTTTGCTGTCACAAAGAAGATACGATATCGTGCTGAGGGAGGGCGACTAGTGAGGAATTATGCATTTTGAAGGGGTTAATCACTGCCTTATATATGACTAGGAGCATTCCTATCCGCTTAGCCTCTTACGTCCAGCAAGCATCTCAACGAAGAACTACTAATATGTGAATGACATCATCCCTTCCACTAGATTGGAAGGGATAGAGAGGGGGGAAAATTCACTTTACCTACATAGGCGATGGGTACGGGACATATACTGTATAAGCTTAAATATCCATGCTACGAAGCTGGTGACCACCTGAAACTCCCGGCTCTGTTCCTTTATCTATCCAACCATTGCCCTAGAAATCCTCATTCCTTGTATTATTTAACTTCTGTATAACATGCACTTATTCGGCCACTTGCCTGATTAGGCAGAAATAGATATGGTTCCGATGGCCTAATTAGGCAGGTGTCGATTATAGAGAAGCGATGTGGATAGTAGATATATATCTCTGTGGCACTTCTGGCTGTAAGGCTTAATTTTCCGTTATATTGATGAGCATGATCTGATTTGGTGGCAGATATTCTGACTGTTGAACATATGGGGGTTGTCAATTGAGCTGTGCATGATTCGTGACCAGTTAGAAATATGTAATAGTTGGGAGGCGCTACTCGAGTTTTGGCTCCGATTTTCAATATTTCCAGCATTTGCTTAGTGGATCAAGTGAACACGGTTAGGAATTAAGGCCACGATGACATCTCTCCCTACCTATTATTAACTTATTGAGGGACATTACCTGTAAGACGTGGCTTGATAATGAGCTTGAGACAAAAGCAAAATCTCAAATAGACATATGTAGTGGTGGCATCACTTTCCATCAATTTGGCTATCCATGTATAATATTGTTCAGGTCCCTGATACATATCCGTAGACTGAATGCTTATTAAATAATGCCTCGCACAAATACACTTGCGGAGCGACATCAAAGTGACAAGGGTGCCCATAGCCAGATACTAGAAGTCAAAGCCCCTACAGAGTACATAGTACTGTATATCTCGCTACAAATCTAAGCCATTTGCAGGCACCAATTAACTAAAAATTAATGTTTGCAACATTTAATCATCAAATCTCGTGTCCAAGTTCATTCTTTTTCCCCCTGATGCCAGGACCCGTGCGCTTCTTTCAACGCCAAGAGTGCCCTCATTGGATGACAAATCAAATGACCACGTTTACGCCCCAGCCAATGAAGCGTGAAACATGGGTCTACACAGCCTCGAACTAACCCTCATCCAGTGACATGTCGCATCCTGATAGTGGAAACATCATCTCGTTAAATATGGAGCTAAAGTGCAGATCTGGGGGATGATGATGGCTTAAGTCCGCGGATAGGGATCTGGAGTTGAAAATAAGCTCAAAAGAAGTGAGTTAATGAAGTTAGTTATAGGGCTAGGAGGCTCAGAAAACAGTCTAATGAGGATACGGGGTCGTAAATGAGCCAGGACGTCCGCAAGGACTAAGTCGTCGTCGTAAGCGACTCAGACGGCGCAGCAATAAAACTACCAATAGCGTCATCTTCAATCATGTTAATACGGGTCTCAAACAACACATGCTGATCCAACAGCTCGTGGATCCCTCATATTATCAGATCATAGCCCCAAGGACGATGAGCCAACAGCCAATGTTCATATCATCACAAAAAGGCCCATTAAATCCGTCGAATCAAGACAGGAATGATGCTGGTTTCGAATCCTTTAGAGTAACCCCGGCCACATGCCAAGCAAGATGATATTCCTTTGCATGCCAAGGTTGCTTGGCTTATGGAACTAATTCTCCATAACAAAAGAACAGTATCCCTTTTCGTTTTCCCCTTTGCGCCCTTTTTTCTGAGCATATAGTAGTTATGTCTGTTTATCGACGGTTCTGGTGATATTTGAGGCTCTGCTTCACTCAGGTGTACTTGACCTCTCAGCTTCACCTTACTCTGCTCGTATCCATGGCAGTGCGGTACTTTCCCGATAACACTCTTTTGAATCGTGATGTCACATCTCAAGCATTTTGACCCGGTAGTGGGTTATACAGCTGGAGCGATACTTTTCACAACTCTTAACCAATATTACTCGCCAAGACGATTAGAGCTGAGCTCTGAGATAGTCTGCTGGGCCATCCTCCCTTTCATTTTCAAATATTGTCCGTCATCAATTTCACGCCCTGAATCATCCTTAGGACTTCTTAAGGAGCCGAGGCCACAGCCTCAGTCAGTGACGTCTCAATGGCTTGTTGCCGTTGGTATCACTGTGGTCGCATTTTATAGAGCTGAGAGTAAGACTATTGGCTTCTATGTAGGTTCTCTTGTTACAGTTGCAAGATGCATCTTTGCTAAACTTGTTATAGCCAGCTCTGATACCATTATTACTATTCATGCGAGCATACTTCGTACCTTATACATCATATTCCGATTCGCAATCACCCTTTCCTCTCCTAAATACGACCTGGGGCGCTACCCTAGCGGTGATTCCCACAGTCGTATCCTTATCGAACGGCGACCTCATCGGATCTCTTGTGTCAATCATTTTAGTCGTCGCTCTTCTTCCTGTCTACACTCTTCTCACTCCAGGACTCAAATTCCGAATCTCCTCCATAGACATCGAAACATGTATCGAGGACATCTCCTTCCGTATTTCAGGCTTCCTTGTCGTCGCCATAACTGCACAGATTCTTATTCTCGGACCACCGACTAGCGACATCATGGCTGCACTACTGTCCGGATCATTCAAGGCTGCCGCATGGTTCTTCATTATACGAGCTTCAAACCAAACATCCTGGTCTATGGCTCCAACCGTTGGAACCTTCGCTCTTGCTTGTACCAGAGATCCTTTTTCACAATCTTCTCAACCCCAAGCTATCTCCCATATTTTAGTCTCAATATTCGCCCTTCATCAAACTATACAATTGATACCCAAACAAGCCAAGGGGAAAGGAATCCTCTGGCTCTTTTTATCGGCGTCTGTATTTCCTTTTATGATCAATAAGTACATGATCAGTAAGGCTCACGATGCAGCACTCAATACGTTCACCATTGCCCAGCCACATCCCGTTGAGATAATCGCTCAACAAGCGAATGAAGACTTCGAAACCTTGATGAGAAATCAGTCACAGACTTATGAGGCTGCCGTCAATGAATACAAGAGAAGATACAACATCGATCCCCCACTTGGTTTCGAAGGCTGGTTCCGTTTCGCCCAAGACAACCAGTCGCCCATAATTGACAACTTTGATGCAATCCACAACTCAATAACTCCATTTCTGAAGCTTAGTGGCAAAGAAGTGCTTATCAACATGAACCGGCTGCATGAATCTTCAGGCAGTGAAGTCTGGCTTTGCGAGTTCTTGGGTAGAACATCGGAGACGAAGTGCAGACACCCGTATCGTTCCTTCGATAGACACTACAGTTTTCTCTTCAACAGGCTTTTAGGGAATCTTCCAGGAGTTCTTCCCAATGTGAAGTTTATAATTAATCATTTTGATGAACCCAGAGTTATGCTTCAACAGCCGAAGAGCAATGGGGATAAGAATTTTGAGCTCACCGACATGTCGCAAAGTCCCACTTGGGATGTCTTGACAGGGTCCTGTCCGATGCCTCAACCAGTCGTCCGAGACTCACGGCGTGAAACTAAGACATCTAGCATGTCGTTTGTTATGAACCAAGTCTCGGAATCAGACTTATGCCACCACCCGGAATACAAAGACTTGTATGGCGCATTCATAAGCCCGAAGACATTTCACCTAATACAAGGCTTAATACCAGTGTTGTCAACAGGGGCATTCTCGACAATGGGTGACATTCTATTTCCCAGTCCAGCCTACATCGAAGAGGAATTCCAATATGACGGAAGTCACGATATGCGGTGGTCAGAAAAAAAGAACAACCTATACTGGAGAGGTTCAACAACTGGAGGCTATGCGCAGGACGGGCGATGGAGAGACTACCAACGGCAAAGATTCGTGGCATTGGGTCAGAATCTAGGAAGGCAGCGACATTTATATTTACGAAAAGTGAATGATTCAGTCAGTGCAGTGAGATCAGGGTTTCTAAACGGCAGGCTATTCGACGTTGGGTTCACTCGAGTCTTTCAATGCGACAGGAAATTCTGCCGAGACCAAAGCACGCATTTCGACGTCAAATCCTGGGCTGATAAGGACAAAGCTCTCGGCTCCAAACTCGCCTTCGACCTTGACGGGAACGGCATAAGCGGACGATATTACAAGCTCTTGGCCTCAAATTCGCTTCCGCTAAAGCAAACCCTTCTTCGGGAGTGGCACGACGAGAGGTTGGTGCCCTGGATGCATTACATCCCGGTTAGCCAAAGTCTGAAAGAGCTACCAGAACTGGTCACCTATTTGACTTCCAGCGACAGGGGGCAGAAGTTAGCGGAAGACATTGCAAATCGAGGCAAGGAGTGGATGGGTAAGGCTGTTAGGGAGGTGGATATGGCGATCTATACTTATCGTTTACTATTAGAACTTGCTAGATTACAAGATCCAGGCCGGAATGCGGCTTAGGTCAAATTGAACGCCCAATAAAGGCTTTATGCGCCGGTGCTTGTTTCTATTATCGTAGACCAGTCATTCCATAAAGAAGACAACAGTAACGCAGTTAGAGAGAAATAGAACAGTCAGAGGGTCAAGCAGCTAAGGGACAAGGCTAAGGACCTTAGGAAGATCTTCATTCTGTTATAATTCCAAGAGGGAAAACCAAATTCGTAAAAGGTCCTACTTAATTCTAGGTTAAAACCTATTCATATTCAAGGACCACCAGCTGGGTCATTATAGTCCCACCAGCTATTACCTTTAGCCTGACAGCTTCCAACGACACAGTGGTAACCACCACCGGAATTATTATCATTTGGGGAAAAAAGGACAAAAGGATCGCTTTGATAGCCCAGTCCGGAATGGCAAGAATACTGTTCCTTGTTTACTACCGTATCCAGTCCTTTAGTCAGCATCCTTCTAGAGTTATATAGAGCAAAAGAAATATCAGTGTACATACAGGCAGTGTGCGCGGTGTTATACCAGGTGCAAACCTCTTCCCCGGTGCTTGCGGTACAAGAATATGAGTTGCCAGTTGTCCAAGTTTCCGAAACTGAGAAACCACCAGTGATCCATTCTAGTGGATTGATCGATGCACTGAAACCGATGGTATATGATGTAGATTCGCTTTCACCCACAGTACAAGAGGAAGCTGGTCCACAGTCTATGTTTTCCTATCAGACTGGTCAGTCATCTTATTAGTCAGGAGTGAATTGGGGTTCTTGCTGAGATCTGCTTGTGAAGGTAGTTTTGATGAGGATTACCTAGTTCAATACGTTAGTTCCGAGCCTGTATACTGGAGTCTAAGCACTTACCATCTCCGACCAGAGAAGTACTGCTCGAGTATCCACAGCCTGAAGGCATGTCGATTGGGCTAGCCTCTCTCTTGATCATACTCGGAGCAAAGCCTTTAAAAGCCAGAGGGCGAACAAGAGTCTTTGTATCCTTGTCAATGTGACAATTATCTTCAACCTTGGCTCTAGGAGAAGGTTTCCATCTAATACCAGAGCACTCCACCTTAGAATGGACTAAGTATTGCTTATCATTAATGGTGAAGTTACCGAAGCCGTTTTCGTCAACATCTGAAAAGTCAAAACTGTTATAGTCATTAGAGATAAAGCTGGAGTAGCTTTGGTCAATAATGGTAGAGCCATCATAGATACTCAGCGCTGTTTTGCCGAACAACTTAGCGTGCTGCCAAACGATATTAATATTAGCACTCACAGCCGAAGCTAGAAGTATCAGTATAATCGTAAGATAATGCATACTAGCCGATAGTTTAAACAAAGACATAAGATGGTGAGATTTAGTAAGTGTAGTTAAGATTGGTATTCCAAGATTTCTCGTAGGTATGGGAAACATATCTGCCTTATATAGCTAGAGACAGAAATATTCTTAGTGTAGATCTTCTTGCTCCTTGATTGAGGGGTCCTAGACCTCGAACGACTATTACCCTGTCTCCTCAAACTACCGTCACTTGATGGCAAAGCAGGCTGGGTAGTAGACAGCCTCCCTCCTTTGCTTCATAGATAGAACCCGTGGACATAAATCATGCATTGCTATGTCATGGTAAGAGTACAGTAATAATACTGCGGTTTCGTAATGCAAGGGCCCCATTTAGGTAATAGATTTGGCAATCAACCTGAGATATAAGGACTCTTCGTTTCTACGAGCTTCTCTAGGAATAGGGCCGATATGAAGGATGAAGATGACCTCATTTTATCGGTTATATGGCACTTGGTTTGCAGACCACTGAATTATCTCGTAGGTCCCTATTCGGCAGATGTAGCAAATGTACCAAGTCCCAACCTTATGTCGTGATCCTACAGCGAAACTCTTCAGTCTCTTACTATCCTATCGACTTATAATTATGTTCATGTCTTTGATGTTTTTACTGTATGAGAAATCTGTGAAAGAATAACGTTTCTATATCCCAACGAGTTGCTCTGCCCCGAGGGCCAGTTGAATCCTCATAATTCGTAAACAGCAATGTCAGCTTATTAGGTATGGTATTTAATAGCACCTACACAGGACAAGGGTTTAAACGAAAGTGGTAGTTCGTGTAACTCCAGCAGCCTAAGTAGTCCGTTTTCAGTTATATGGCTTACTGTTACACTAACCCGCGCTTTGATATATCCGTTTTAGAGCAAAGACTAACGTTCGTGGTGTACGCGCAGCGTTGTACTTACATTTTCGGCATCCGATGGCCCAGCGTCAACAAATTGGCTTTCCTTCGCCGCATTTCACTAGACGAGGTTTGAAGGTGCTATACCTGGCGCGAACCTTCAATTTACTCTCTAGGGCTCTTTTGGTTGGAAGACCTAGTCTGGGGCTCATGGTGACGATTTGTAGAGTTGCATAGGCCGTGAAAAATTGTTTGCCAAGTGTGCTTGTACTCCAGGCCAGTAATCGGCCTAATTATTTTCCCGAGTAAGTAAAATTCAACGATAAATCGTAAACCCCGCATTGACTGACTTTCCATCTTTTTCCAACTTACTTTGTTTCCCTTTACTTACGTTCATTAAGTGTCTATGCCGCAGCTTCGTTACAACGTTGCGACAAGTCTTGATGGCTATATAGCCGCACCAGACGGCTCAACAGAATGGATTGTTGAAGATTCTAGCATTGACTTCGACGCCCTATATAACGAGTTCGGCTTCTTTGTCATGGGGCGCAAAACATACGAGATTATGCAATCTTTGGGTGGACCGGGGAACCCGCTGGCGAAACGGCCAAAGGAGAGCGTTGTCGTGGCAAGTCGGACAATGAAGCAACGAGACTTTCCTGACATTACAATCATACAAGAAGATGTTATTGACTACATCAAGGGTCTTAAGCTGGGCGACGGAAAAGACATCTGGCTTATGGGCGGTGGCACGCTTGCTGCACAGTGTCTGGAAGCAGATTTAGTTGATGTTATTGAAGCAGCTGTTATGCCTGTTGTGCTAGGCAACGGGATTAAGATGATTAACAATCTCAGTAAGAACATAAGGCTTTGCCTGTTAAAAAGCAAAACCTTGGGGAGCGGCATTGTCATGACTCAGTATGCAGTTATCAATGGAGAAGCTACTAATATGCGTCCTGAGAGCCCGGAAGATAGTACTATTTAACTGAGTCAAAAATACGACGAACGTTAACCCGACAGAAACAGTTTTAGCATTGCGTTTCCTGAATCAGGCTGCGGATAAAGAGAAAGCTGGGCTAGGTGATTGATATAGGTACTTCAGCATTAGTGCACTGCAATTCCAGAAGATGGAACAATACTCAGGCAGATAATCACATAACAAAGGAGAATTCGGTGCAACAAAAACCAAATAAAATTCTGACTTCGTATTTCTTGTTGAACCGTTGATATCAAGTGACCGCCTCAAACTGGATACAATAACAATGTCTCTGCCAATCAGACTCCTTATCCCCAGTGGAAAGGGTTGAGATCGTCGAGAAGGGAGTTACCGAAATCTTCGAACGCTCCTCCGAGTGATTTAAAGGCGTTACCTATGTCATCGGCGCTGAAACCAATCGAACCTAGCACGCCGTTGATTTGGTCGGCGCTCCAGCCATACGCGCTGTTTAGGGCCGAAGCTATCTGCGCAGCATCATCTCCAAACACACTCTGGAGAGCTGAAGCTACTTCTTGACCAGTGTACCCGACCTGCTGCATGGCCTGGGCGATACTGTTTGCGGTCATGCCGAAAGCATTCTGAAGACCTGCAGCGATCTCGTTGGCCTCGAAACCTGCGTCCCTCATGGTGGAGGCTACCTGATCAGCACTTTGGTTGAATGCACCTTGCAAGACGTGGGCAACCGAGTCAACCCCAGTGATGACGTCCTGCTTGACTTTGTCTGCCCATGCGCCAGCTTCATTTATCAGGTCGCTAAACAGTTCCCCTGCGTCATTCTCTATGCCTTTGACGATGGACGAGATGAGATCGCTTACGGCTTGGATATGCGCATCAACCCCGAAATCGCCGAAGTTGCGGGTTAAGCCTTCAAAGTCGAAGCTACCTCCAACGCTCAAGGAAATGTCCGAAAGGCTTGTCACGAGTGCGAAATGCGCACCGACCATTGCTTCCAGATGAATGGAACCCAGGCTGATTCCTGCAACCGGTGGTAACGAAATGGTGTCATTGATGCCAAACTGAAAGCTGGCCCTCAGATTGTGAAAGTCGGACAAGGTGCATGTCATTTTTGAGGTCAACACCCCCTCAAATCCCACTTCAAAGGTAATACCACTGGTGGTGACATCTGCTTCAATGTGCCAATTTTCTACCTCAAACAAACTCACAGAACCGTTGAGGTGCAGGAAGGGTGAGGCCAACGTCTGAATCTTCAATACTGGACCACCCGGAACCACCAACTGACTCGTCGTGCTGTTTTGGAGTGCCTGTTTCTGCGCGGCTTTGGTGATGAGCTGATTGTTCTTGATGGGATTCCCGCTGGCATCCACTTTGATGGAAACGCCGGTGCCATCTCCATTAATCGAGAATATGCCACCAAGAGACAAGGGAGCCATCTCAATATCGGCTTTCACTCCGTTGCTGAGATCTATCTCCACATCTCCATAGAAATGGAAGTCAAAGATTTCGGCAGCGGCGCTGAAGCCATAGCCCATACTGGAGAGTGTCCCGTCAGGTAACGCCACAGGTTCCATAGGGTTTTCCGACCACTTGAAGGCAAGATCGGTGAATAGAACTGGTACTTGTACAGGGCATTGGGCATTGGTGAAAAGTGTGTACACATCCGTCAGGTGCAGCTGAGGGACATAAAAGGAGATATAGAGGGGGTTAGGCACCTCCTCTATTATCTGACACACGACCACGAATCTGTCATCGGCAAGGGCCACTATGCTCTGATCACCAGGTTCACCAATGTGAAATTGACCTTGCAACCCAATTGCTGCGCTGGGTGGCTCAAATATGATGCCGATGCCTACACCAAATGCATCAAAGTGCACTCCCTTCATCACTGGCGGTGCTGGAAGTGAAGTCTTGTCTCCTTTGATGACGACGCCGAAGTTGGCCTCGATATTGTCGAGGACCATGGACAAATCGGCCTCAAACTGCTTGTTAAATATGTTAAATGGAATATCTCCAGTAACCGTGAAGACGATGAACTTGAACAGTGGGTTGATGTCAATAGTGACAGTTGGTTTATTGATGGTTAAGCTTGACCCTGCGAATGGGACGTGCATAGCATCTAGGCTGATAGAGAGACGGGTACCCAAAACGCCAATGTTGAAGCCATAATTGAAACTGACCGCAACTTGGATCTGTTGTACGTTGAATAGCGACCCGAAAAACTGCAGCGCTGCATCTGACTGTGCAGGAAGCTTCTTTAGGTCTATCCCAGCTCGAATGGCAAGCACATCGTTATTGGTATTGCAAGTAAACTTGGTTACCACGATATCTGGAAGGAAGTCTGGCCAGGTGCCACCTAGCAACGTTGCAAGGGTACTAAGCGAGTACAGAGCCTGGTCCATGGGTTTGCCTTTAGACTCTGGTTGCTCAGCCGCGTACGTAATGCCCATCATGTAGGTAGCAAACGTGCACTTCTTGTAGGTCTCATGTTGGGCAAAGAACTCGTTCACAGGTTTCACCTGTGGCTTTGAAGTGTCTGTCCAGAGAGCTTTGAAGGCCTTAGTGAGCGGGTCTTCTTTATTATTGGTGATGAAGCCGATGAAATCCATGGTTTGCACCATGGCGGTGACATCGTCTTGGCCCACCCCAAATGGCCCTGCGCTGACATTTTGCAAATATATGATTCTGGTCAGGGGGGAATTGGATGTTGCATTGCTCACGATCAGCACGGATGCTGGGTGAAGGACTTGCAACGAAGCTGTGGTATTGGCCAGTACTGTTGCGATTGGGGTCAAGGTGCCAAAATAGTTGGTCTTGTCTTCCTCACTGAATGAGTCGTAGACTATGACATTGAAATCCAAGTTATTGACGAAAGAAATAGTAGGGAGAGCCATGATAATGTGTTTCAATATAAAGTAGGGGCAAAGAATAGGGAAGAGGAATGGTAAGAGATAGGATTGCTGAAAAGTGTGATTGCTGTTGCTCGTCTGGTGGCAGTGGCAGTTAATTAATATCATTCAGAGGGATGTTATTTGGCTTATCCTTAGAATATCCTTAGTCTATCTGCCGACAGATAGTAGCTCATCTACGGCGGCACGGGTGCATCCGATCGATACCCGTTACCTCCGCCTAAAAAAGGAAGTATCTGACCCCCTGTTGGCGGCGCCAAGACCGCTATGGTTCATGTATCCTGCATGTTCCTGCACTATTTTCCTTTGCTGTCGAACGCCTAGACCCCATGCGGGCACGGCACCTTCAGTTCGTTCGCCGCTTGCGGGTTGACAACGGTCCATCCTAGTTTGGGGCTGGCTGAAGACCTAAGGGATCCAATTGCCTTTGTTGAGGACAGCACATGTGAAATTCGATACCTGACGACAGCGAAGCTGAAATTTAATGTTGTAGTTCAACTGCTAGCTGAAAAGGTAAGCAAAATCGATAGTGGGAAATGGTGGCTGGCTGGCTGAACGCGAAAGTAAGCGCGGGGTCTCGGTTCTCGGCATGCTAGCATCCTGTGAGCGGGAAATTCCACGATTTCAGCTGAGGGGTTGATACAGACGATGATAACTTTAGGGTTGAGTATAAGCAGGAATGCGTCTTCAAGTCTTGACCTTGGATCAGAATCTGATATTTAAGTTTCCTTGTCTCTTTCAGCCTCACATGCCGTCTCTTGGCCTGAAAATACCTTATCCCTTAAGAAATTAAGGAGAGAAAAGAAGTATCAAAGTTTATGCGGCGGCGTTAACATGAATAGAGGAATGGAGGGGATGCGAGACGCAAAGCTTTCGTCATACATGCATTGGAATTGATGGTCAGAACAGTGGCTGGCTGAGTGTGACAGTTGCCCTTGCAATTCCTCGTGTTCTTTCTTCTAGCTACCTCCGTACCAGAATGGGAACTCAACCACCGGAAGCTCATTTGATGGTTTACGATTATGCAAACAGTGAGTGGAGACAACGGTAAGAACGCGAGGCTTTCAGAAGATAGTAGTAGACGGCATGCTAGGTCCTTCAAGGGCAGAGTCCATCATGTTAGCCGCCACAGCAACGGCAACATCCATACAGCCTTCAGACGGCCATTCCTGTTCTTCCTCAGGCGCTATATAGATTCCATGTATATATAGGTGTCTATAATGCCCCCTAACTGTTGAACAAAACTCAGCAGTCATTCGCACTTACATAAATCCAATACCTTAAAACGACCTTACTTCACTTGATCCATCCTGGCCAAAAGTCTTTGACTTCAACAATCATGACTACTTCCAATCCCATTGCCACCATCACCAACAACTCGGGGTTTGACGTCGAGATATACGATGTCTTTAACCCCAGCACCGACACCAGTAACCCGGGACCATTGACCTATACCCTGCTGGCCACTGTGCCCAACGGGACCACTTCCCAGAAGGTCCAGACCATTCATTTCGCCAGCCAGCTGCAGGCCATGCTTACGGGCAACATCGCGGCATTGAACGGAAACTACTACCAGCAGTTTCCTGTTGCGGTGATGGCGGTTTCCCCTTTCAGGGATACAAACGATACAACTATCACGAGTAACATGCTGCAAAGCATGGTGGACTCGTTCAAGTTCATCAAGTACTCGCAGGCTAACCCGTCTTCACAACTTGCTACCAAGTTCCGTGCCGCCCTAGGCGATAAGAAAAGCCAGAAGGACGCAGTCAACAGCTTTTTCCAGTCAAGTGGCAGCTTCAAGTTGTGCACAATCACCACCTGGACCGCTACATTCACCTGGCAAGCCCAGTTCACCAACCCATGGCAGGGTACCTACTATCTCTATACCCTAGGTAAAGGCGCTTCAGGCTCATCAGCCCCAGCCTTAACAGCAACTCTGGCTATTACAGCTAGTGCGAATGATAATTCGGCAGTCCTGACAATGTCTGATACAAACGGCGAGAACACGCCTGTTGCGATGGCAGGCGATGGCAGCATGCAAGAAAAGGATCAAGGCATGGGCAACCTGTCAGTGGCGCTGAAGCCTACCTGGCTGAACGTATCGCAGACCAGCAAGGATGACCCCAAGAAGGTGAACTTCGTAATTGGAGCTGCATTCACGGGCACTATCAACGGGGTGAAGGTGGCTGGTAACCTGAATAAGCTTGCTGTGCCAGACCCTTCAGACAAGTCGAAGAATGCCGACAACAAGAACTCGGCCAATGACTGGTCTCTCAACAAGCTCGAGGGTTTGGTCGGGATGTTGACCAGCATTGGTATGCTGTACTACATGGCTAAAGGCCACAAGCAAGCCGAGACACAAAAGAAGAACAACGCGGAGAAAGATGCAAAGACTAAGGAGGATGCGCAAAAAAGCGAAGAAAAGGTCGAGTCGGATTATCAGGCGAATGATGTGCCCGAGATTAAGAATCAATCGGACAAGGTTGATGCAATTGTGCCGGATGTGCAACAAGGCTACAAAGAGGTCAATCAAGCTCAAGACATCCAGAATAAGCAGGATACTATTCGAGAGCAGGAGCGCCAGCTCGAGGAGATCTTGGAAGGTGGTGCCCCGTCCACTGCCACCGAGGACACGGCTATGAACCTCTCAAAGGCCCAGAAAGACCTTGAGTCAGCGATGGACCCCAATGCGACCGTGGAAGCTCGCGATACAGCTTTAACTGACGCCTCCACTACCCTCACTGACACGAGCGCCAAGATTAAGGAGGCAGTCAATGACCAGGCCAGCAATCTTCCGGAGGAGGAGAGGAAAGCCCTCGACGATACACAGGAGGCGCTGGACCAGGTGCAGGAGCAGGCTGAGGCCTCAGAGCAGGCTCAAGAGGAGAGAGAACAGGAGAATGAAAAGAGCACCGAGGAAGAGGTAGAGGAGGGACAGTTTGAAGATCCTGAGGCCGTTGATCCACCCCCTTTCGAGGGAGGCTTTGAGTAGTTGCCCGCATTACATTAAGGACTGTTCACTGTTTTTTACTGCGCTGTAGCTTGAAGGACAAGGTAGGGAGGCAACTCAGGCAAACGCATGACGGAAACTACCTAGGTTAAGATAATATCGCACACTCTTTTATAGTCAGCCCTGCAATACATTGCCAAGTAGTCACTTTTATTTCCTTATAGTATGTCGTCTTGAGTCTTGTAATCCTACATTTGATGCCCTTGAGGTGATAGCAATGAAGCATCTCTACCCTTATATCAACAATGTGTCATTCTCACCAGTTCGGTGTGGATAATCAACATACCATGTGACCTAACAGGACCAGTTTACTTTAGCTTAGCGTCAACTAATTCTCCCCCTCGTTCTGTACAGCTGGCTTGATCTTATCGGACGGTTTGTCTGTACCTAGGAACCGATTGAAGGCCCCGGTCTGCTTCTGCTGCTCTACACCTTTAACATCCTTGGCAGGGGCTGCAGGTGGTAGGAAAGGCACACTGGGAACAATGGAGAGCACAGTGTCGAGGAATGTCATTTTCTATGCGTGGTTGTGCGTTAAGCTGAAAGAGGGTACAAGAACTAGAGTTGGACGTGTTGTGGTTGTTAGGAAGAAAGGTTGAAAAATGGCATGTTCTCGGTGACGATAGGACCAACAGGAAGTTAGGCAGAAATGACTGCCTCTTGGTTGATCACGTGAAAAGGTGCGAGGACCAACCCTTATGTACCAGGTTATGCATATAAAGGTGGTCCGTTCTGTATATTTACCTACCTGTCAGCTATCTTTCTCTGAATTGGCTACGCCGAGATACGTATATAAGCTACAAGCCTTGCGGGAACATTAAATTTCAAGAGATGAGGAAAGGCACTCGTTACAATAGTTTTAATAGCCCTAGAACTAACGTTGCAGCTTGCCTTCAACTCTTTAGCCAAGAGGCTCTGCCGCACTGCTGCATTTGACAGAGCGAAGCGTATTACTGCATTCGGCTTGGCGGCACCGCACAAGGATTCAGGTGGAGCCGATTTGAGCTCGTTGCTGCAAGGTATAATATTGCCTAGTCTAATTCGGGACCCTGACCAGAAACGTGGAAGCATCTTCTCTTAAATGATTCCCTGTTTTATTTATCTAGCTATATAGGTAAGCTATAGAAGCAAGATCAGACTATCTGTGTTTAGTAACTGGTGTCAGGATAATAGAATGACTGAAACTCAGTTGCGCCTAGCACTGGAACCTAAGGGACTCCCATTCGTCTCCAATGTTAAAGCAATCATGAAGGTTAAACCCTTTCTCAGAATAGCCCTGGCAATTCTTCTCCCTATACCTAATCACTGATAAGGAAGGTGCTGGTAAGTAGGGGCTCTGCAGTGTCAAGTTTGGAGTAGGCAGCTGTCACTTACTATGGCATTTGGTGCTCTTTCTCTCTTGCATGCTTACGGCATGATCTTTGCCAGCTAAGCTCTTTATACAATGTCCACTATTGAAAGTCTTCCTGGACCTTGAAGTTCTGCATGTCGTGGAGTCCCAGAACTTAACCGTGACATCGTTAGCCCGAGTCACGAGATGAGACTCGAGTCCTGAAGGGAGGTTGTCAATGGGGTTGGCTAGAGTTGGTACGGCTAGAAGAGAGAAAGCTGCAAGGGCAGGAGTAGCGAAGGTGTTGAAGAGCATGTTGATGGGGTAATACAGGTAACTGTTGTGGTAGTTGTCCAAATGTAAAGAGAGAAGATAAAGATAGAGGATGATGGATGAGGACAAAAAAACCACAAGACAACGAGGATCGGCCAGCTATTTATAGGCAAGAGATGCAGTGCTGTTACATGGCCAATGAAGGCTTCCTGTTGTTCCACTACTGTATCCGTACAGCCCTAACCGGTACTACTGCAAAGCTCTACTGCAAGTGAGTTTTGTTCTTGAGAGTTGATTCAATTACGAAAAAGACCTATATGCGTGATTAGTCTAGGGGTGGTAGGAAAACCTAAGACAAAAGTTTAGGGTGCCACAAATAAACAGCCTAAGAGCCTATGCAGCCTGTCATAAAGTGACTAAGTTATTTCGTCTCTTATGATCGGGGGCTTAAGCTTTTTATGATCCTGGGATTAGTTCAGCTTCCTGCATTACTATGGCCCCCAAGCAAAAGTCCCGGGGAGTGGCAAGCCATGTATACAAAAACAAAGAGCTAGTATGTAATAGGCCGTTTATCCAGTCCTTGTCTTTCGAATGCGGGCACAATTTGGCTCCATGCATAAGAGACCCCGGCCAACATTGCCAAGGCTCTAGAGTAGACATTAATATGGGAATCTCAGCCGCCCTTGGCGGTCTACCTCAGGGCCTGAGTTTGAATTTCTCTGGGAGACTCACTCAATTGGTTAAGGCAAGGGTTTTGCTGGCTTGGAAACCACAAAAGGACCCGTCCTAGACTCCCCTTTCCTACATAACTGGAGAGAATGCTACGTCGCAGCTGTACAGCTGTGGGGGCGGAAATGGAAGTTTAAAGGAATTGCAATGCGACCTATCGCAGCATACGACTCAGAGTGCTCAGAAGTAAACCACGCCTGCCTTCGTTTTATCATCTAAACTCAGGCAGAATCATATAATTGATATGAACTATATACGAACTGTGTAAAGTTTGGTTATGGTCATTTCATCCTGGCATGTGGGGTCAAATAAATGGATGTGCTTTTATCCTACTTCTGCCTTTCTTCTTTCCTCTGTCCACTGAACAGGGTTCATTGAGCGAATTCCTCCACTTCTCAAACCATTGCTCAGCACCCGAGCCTCAAACCCCTGCGGCACGAGGGTTTCCACCTCAAGTGCTGTTGAAGTCAAAGGGTACAAGTGACGCCGGGTACGCATCTTGCAGGAGCTCACTTCCTTGGCCAAGGTAATCTTCCCAATTGAAATGAGTCACCGTCGGCTCATCATCGTCGTCCACCAAAGGATGCAAAAAGTCCTTCGTCACATGAATACTGACGTTGAGGCCTTCTGTAGATGGATTATTACCATCGTCGTGTAACCCAGTATTTGTAATGATTGGGTCGAGAAGTTCCCATATCATAGACGGAGGAAAGTTGATTGTAGAATCGGCTGCACCAAACTCAGTACACCTTTCTATGACAAGGGATTGGAGCCTTTCGAGACTTTCAAGCTGCAATTGAATCAACATCTGACCAAAGACCATAGTGGTAGAACAAACCTTGCGAGACATGCATGGCCAGGTGTCAGATAAACGGTGGAGCAATCTCCTTGCTTTATCAAGGTTCTGGCTTGCTTTGAAGGCGATCTTGGCATTCCTCCCAAACTGGTATAGCCAAGGGATGGTAGATGTTGCTGCTACAGCTAGTCCGATGAGTGGATTATGTATCTCGAAAGACAATTCTTCAAAGATACCAACGAGCCAGGAAACCCATCCTGAGTGGAAAAGAGCCTGGTCCACAACCTGTTGTAAGAAAAGTCTCGACTGGCTCATACCTTTATTACGACGCAGAGCCACAAGATGGATAAAGGGGTGATTAAGCAAGGCGAGAGACGCATGCAGTATCAGATGTGTGGTTATCCATGGATTCCAGTACTCCCTGTATGCCTTTATCTCATCTGGTCGTCTTTTGAAGGGGAACAAATTTCTCATCAGGTGTTTTTGATGAAATTGAGCCTCATACTCAAACAAAGCGAGGTTGAGTCTGGAGTACGTTGACTCGGGCAACCAAGGTATCTGAATCTTTCCACTTCTGATCTCGTGGAGATGGCAGGCTACTTGGCTCCACACTTCAATCATCCGCCCAGCGTGCGTGTTGATCCCCAGGTCCTCAGAGGCGCCTACAGCGTTATCGAAATCTGGCGCATCCATCTCATTCGCGCTCAGAGGTATTGGTAGTGGCGGCTCGGCGCTCGGTGGATATCTCCCGGTCAAAGTTGGACTTGGGATACTTGGTAGTTGAGGAAAGAATATGGCTTCTATCGTGCGAACAGTCCAATAGCAACGGTCCTGCTCGTCTTGGTCATGATTTGGTTCTGAGTTGCGATGATAGAGACTCCGAATATTCTCCAGTCGTGTTGCTGTACCGAGTGTCATCCAAGCTCGCGGCAAGTCGTTTACTACAGACATATGAGCAAGTGGTGTTCCATAGGTCAGGGAATGTACTACCTGCTAGGTCTCTGAATGCCAGTAAGCATAGAGCTTGAATAACCTCGACCTTAGGGTGTCCTTCAGCAGCAAGCCGTTGTGTGGTAGCTGCAGCTGAATGTCTGTAATAACTGGAAGCTTCCGCATGGTTGTTCTGGTAGAAGTCGTGTGTCGAGAATTCTAGCACAAGGGCTAGGAAGCTGTACAGGAAATACTGAGGAGCACTTTGCAGTCTTGTTTCCAGGCTCGCAAGTTCAAATAAAGGGAGGGGTTGAAGATGCACTTTCCTACTGTAAACTTCGATAAAGTGATCCAACACATCTGAAGGCGGATCGGGTCTAGTACGATAGTAAGTTCTTCGGGGCGTGATAAGGTTCATGTGAAAATATCTTACTGTTCCTTAGAGAGGGTCCTGACCATTTCCTCATCTGAAGCTTGATCTCTGATTAAAGGAGTACTTTCAGGTCTTATCGCTGGAATTGCGGCCTGCAATGGCGCGAGAGGCTGGTTCGTTTCAGATTCTCTTGAACTAGTGCACAAGATTTAGATATATGGAATCAGCGAGTTCTTGCGTCAGAGCATACTCGAGTAATCTTGATAAAGATGCTACTTGGGCCTCAAGCGTTTGAACCCTGTCTTTTGTCGACGTTCTGCAGCAGCGTTAAGAGAATGACCTTCACTAAGATGATATAGAACTAACCTGTGATTTTTGTTTACTCTTTCTGTATTCGTTGTTGAGCTTCCCCTCATCGCATATTTGCACGGAAGATCAAGTCTCTTGCAAAACGAGCAGATTGGTCGCTCTCCAGTGCACTTGGACTTCTTGCGGCTGTACTCCAAGGTCAGTAAATCACGCATCGTGTCTTACTTGTATATCGTAACATACCGGCATGGCTCACAGGCACGCCTGCTACGGCAGTCCTGAGCTTCCAATATTCTTGGCTCCATCGTGCAGGACGAAAAGGGAATTGTTCCGCGGAGTTTATCGTCCTAGGTACCGACACGTGAATAATGGAGATGTGTCGCGCTTCCGCCAATGGTATTGACTAGTGTCGGCGTTTTGAACTTCAGAATTGATAACCTCCGGTCACATGACTGACAGACTTGTTGTTGATTGGATATAGGTTGGTCGTGACTGTTTGGGAAGTTCCTTGGATATTAGAAAGTTCCGGCCTCAACACAAAACTTTTACAGCAGTATAGAAATTATTTAAACCCGTCTTTGAATTTCTAAGAGTTTCTAGACTTACTTAGAAACCCGATATTTTTATTATATGAAATCGTCTGTACACTAACATTAAAGCGTTCTCATAGCTCTACATTGGCCATAATGTCGACCGCCGAAGTTATGCAGGCTGTTGTGTTTGATGGGCCCTACAAGGTCTCAGTACAAGAAAGACCAATTCCGAAGAGTATGGAGAATTTAGCGATACCAATGTAATATTTGACTGACTCGCATCAGTTCAGAGCCCAGAGGATGTTATAGTGAAAGTCAACATGACTGCTCTATGCGGATCGTCAGTTCGATCTCACCGGTAATATACCAACCCTTCAAAGCTAATAATACTATAGAGAGTTACATCTTTACCGCGGAGTCGAGCCAACAGAACCTGATTTTATCATGGGTCATGAATTCACTGGTACAGTTGTCGCTCTGGGATCGAACGTGAAGACCGTTGAGATTGGAGACAGAGTTGTCTCTCCATTCACTGCTTCATGGTAAGGCGTTTCTTGAAGCTTCCTCGCTACAATAACAAATGGTTCCACGTTGTGCTGACAACTTATTAGTGGCCAATGCTACTACTGCCAGAATGGTGGCTCAGCAAGATGCATCAACAGTCAGGCCCTCGGCTCCCCCAATCTCGACGGAGCACAAGCCGAGTATGTCCGAGTACCCTTCGCCGACGGTACGGTCGTCAAAGCTCCTGAGGGCATCCACGATCAAGCTTTGATTCTCATGGCTGATATATTTCCAACTGGATATTTCGGTGTTAAAAGCGGTGTTGAGATGGTGCCGAAGCTCGTTCTAAACGATTCTACAATTGTGGTAATCGGATGTGGCCCTGTTGGTCTTTGCGCCGTTGTAGCTGCAGCTGCATTGAAGCCAAAACATCTCTTTGCAGTAGACAGCGTACAAAGCAGATTAGACCAAGCTGCAAAGCTTGGCGCTCGACCTCTGAACTTTCTGGAAGACAGGAGCGGGATGATTGATCATGTAAAATCGGTTACTGGTGGCCGAGGCGCTGATATTGTGGTTGAGGTCGTTGGCTTGTCGCCAGCACTACGAACGGCGTTTGACTTGGTCCGCCCATTTGGAGCTATCAGCAGTATCGGTGTCCATAACGCTGAGGTATGTTGTATCATATGTCGGACACAATTACTATACTGACGTTCCCAAGATCCCTTGGTCAGGAAGTGACGCTTATAAGTAAGTTAAGCACTAAACATGGCCTGATGCCTTTTAGCTAATTGTGCGCAGTAAGAATGTACGTCTTCAGATGGGCCGATGTCCTGTCAGAAGCATTTTCACGGAGGCGATGGAAGTTTTGAAGCAAGAGCAGGATTCTCTTGGGTAAGCACCTCAAAATACAAGGAAGGCGACAAAAATTTGGCCGAATGATAAAGCTAACAGACTAAAGCTTCCTCTTACAAAACACCATGCCCTTATCAGATGCAGTTCGCGGCTATGAATTATTCAACGACTCTAAAGTCCAAAAGGTTATCTTCCGAGTATAGTTCTTTCCCGGTCAAATTAAGATGGTACATTACCTCTATCGTTTTAATTCTACAATGATGATTGAGCTGTAGTCGACGTGACTTTGGGCAGTGTAACTCTTCATCAAATCACGGTCCTGCGGGTGGGAAAGCTGTATACATTTGTCACCTTGGTCAAATTAGAAACCTTGCCCACCTTAGACAGACGATACAAAGAGTCGTGTTGTACCCGATTTCGTATTGTTCTTACTTCCTTATACGGGGCAAACGCATCTGAGACGGCGGAGGCCAGTGACATGAAGGAACACCAATCGAATGAAATCTTGCCACAGGAGCAAGTTTGTGCGAGTTATTTTTCCTTTCTTTTATTGCCTTGCCACGCTTCTCCTTCAAGTCTTGGAGACGATATTAACAGGAGAATGCGAGGTGTTTTGAGCAAATAAACTCCAGACCTTGCGGTAATATGTGTCAAGACTTCGATGGTCGTCGTTCGCTGCAACAGTGTCGGGTACTAGTACAGTTTCATTGTGGTCGATAATGACATTTTATTAACTATGATATCACGCCAGATATCCAATTAACAGAAGGTTTTGAAAAGGTATTGTTGGCTTTCAGCTTAGTATTAAAAACTTTTAAACTTCTGCGCTATATCCTGGGTTTGGCTTCTCATCTACGACGAAATCCCATCGAGGCAGTTAGCAAGATGAGAGGTTTCAAGCCTTTTATCTTACCGCTACTGGCGAACACCATCAATGGTTACAAGGCAGGTCTCATAGGCTATGGCCAGTCATGGTATGACCCTGCCTGTGCCTATGCCTGTCGTGCCGTTATTGGCAGTGCACCTCTTGACTGCCCCTCTATAGACCACTACAATATGGATATGGGTGAGCATTCGCAAGGCGGATCACCAATGGCGCCCTGCATTGCTGAGAACTACCACTTTTTGCGCACCCTAGCTTATTGCTTATCCATTCGTTGCTCAGACACATCAGTCTCAAAAGATATTTTCTGTCGATATCTTGACTGATGAAGTCCTTTTTAGCATCATCCTGGTCTGTGTGGGGGTAGCAACGCCAGTCTTCCTCTAGGCCATACGCCATCTTCCTTTTGCCACTCGTGTTTTCGATCACATCAAGACATATCTTATCTACCCGTCTCCCTTCCGCGGTTATAATATGCGACCACTTCCCGACCTGATAGGCAATGCACCAACTATGGGTCAAAGCCTCTGGATTACCATGTTCATTATTCTGAACATCATTGTCGGGGCTGCTTCTTGTAAGAACTTCGACTATAAGCATCTCGAGGGTTTACCAAAACAGCTGAACTGCAAGCTTATGCCGGCTATCGAACTGGTCACATCTCATTCGCCTACTTCCTCTCACTGTCCTTTTCTCTTCGCGCAACGACGTGCTCCTCTGGATTACAGACTAGCCTTACTCAACATTTCTCGTTCTCCGCTGTTGGGTCGCCCACCTCTGTGTGCTTCACGCAATTGTGCATTCCATCGCTCTTCTGGCCGCATATACCAGTCTGGGAACCTATTATACGGACGTGTACAAGCTTTACTGAATTCGGGGGATTGTTGAAACACTATGTCTGGTTCTCCTCTTGCTTCAGAACGCCCTCTGCTTTTGACGCACCTCATACAAGGCTTTCCTTCACCTGCGTATTCGTCTTAAAACTTTTCCCATTGTGGGCTGCTGGTACCATATTTACTACTGGAAGCCATTGTCCGTATTCTATAAATTATGGTTGTACAGGGTATGCGTCGTATGGTTCTTTGACCGCTTTGTTCGTGTCTTACGCATCGCAAAGAACGGGTTACGATGGGCCAATGTCGTCGAGCTGTCTCATGAGATAGTACGTCTTAACATTTCAGATGTAAGATGGCTACCGGCCCCGGGATATCATGCGTTCGTATAATTCCATACATTACGACCGCTCCGGCCATGGCAAAACCATCCCTTCTCCGTCACCAGTAATAGTCTATTGGGAGGGCAGATTGTAGAGTCCAGCCGAACATCAGGCTATTCCAAAGATGTCAAGGTCGTCCAAAAAACCTCTGGGATCATTACATGCCGGGACTGAACTATGAAAGATAGCATCTCTGTCTACATTGAGAAGCATCCCGGTACAACAAGTCTGCTACGGAAAAAACTGTCTTCCGATCCTCCTTGAGGGCCCCTATCGTGGCCACCACGGCCACAAGGTTCTGATGTCCGACTGGTTGGTTCCAATTGATGGTGGCATCGACATCACTGGCATTCTCTCCTGGACCCGTATGCATAGCAATGTGAAGCTGGCATGGAGTCTGAAGGAGTCATCACGTCCCCTTTTGTGGGATCTGAAGTCTACAGTGAGCGCTACAGCTGACACTGTTATACTTATAGGAGATCGCCTCGATGTCTGGACACTTCTTGAGTATGAAATTGTTATGGGTTGAAAGAGGGTTGGTGTGGTTGTTTGTGGTCCTGGAGGGTTATGTGACAATACTAGTGCAACGGTAGTGAGTCTTGGAAAGTTACATAAGGCTGTATTTGAGTAGAAGTTGATGTTTTTAGCTTTTGAATAACAAACCATTATTTTTTATATTACTTAACTAGCTATAGATCAGACTCAGCCCTCGATCGTGTCGGCGGTTAGGTCGATAGTGACAGCAGAAGTATGAACCACGGTCTCAGTGATAGTTTATGTTCGTGCTTGTCAACTTAACTACTAAATAATAATATCTATGACTTTTTCTTCTGTGTCGTTGTAATGGATGCAAGACTCGCAAAAGCTATCACAGGTGAACCTTTCACCATATCTTCCAACTCTCGCAAACTCTCCCGTCTTATCTGTTGGCTGAATTATCAAGCCATTCATATTTTGGATATCGTCTTGTAGCTTATCTACTGTCATCTCGAACAGAAATGCTTCGACAGGCTCCATTTGGTAAACGTCCATATACGTAACCAGGCTGTGTTTATCGGTAGAATTACCTAAGATATTCGAGAATGGCATGGCTTGCCATATTTGCCGAGGTTTTCGTGAGATTAATCCACGGAGAGGAATCCTGCCGCACTTTACGGCGCCAAACAGGAAAGTTGGATTGACCAAATCAGTCTCTGCGCTGAGTACCTCTGCCGTCGGTTCCGCATCGATATAGCTGATTGTATTGGAGACAGGTGCTGAGAATTTATGTCCAGCTCCACGAAGGACCTTTCAATCTATTCAAATCCCCCGCTCGGGGAGTAGCTTTCCGTAACAAGTCTCTGAGCAAGGTTGGTCTCCATAGACCCGCCAAATAATCGGAGGTCGTGAGAGTGGCGTCAGCATCCGCAAAGCTCTCGGCTACAGCGACAAAAGCGATCGGTCTGTCCTCTAAATTTGTTAGACCCCGTCCACAATAATCCATAATAATATTATCCTAGTCCCTCCTCCTAGCCCTCTCCGACAAGCCCTCAATACTCGATTCTCCCTCTTGAGATGTATACAAGTCCATGCACTGGCAATGCCACTCAATGGCGTCCGTTATTAATCTTAGGACTCTGGAGGGAAGTAAATGCTCCTGTAAAGTCCAAGCGCGAGTATCAACAGATTCTTCCACCCATCGATAACCTCTCTTCAACAACTGGGCAATATCGTATCTTCCATTAAGACGTACTGGACGAGTAAGTCCAGAATCGTAAAGGTCCCTATCTTGCAGAAAGCCTTCGTCCGCCGAAGATGCACTGGCAGCAAAAATAGTGAGTATAGCACCGCGATATATGCCTGCCATCTTGGGCAACTCTCGGTCCTTATCAGAATTTCCATTCTGATTATCACCCACTGCTCTGAGTTTGGATGATGCAAAGCGAGTCAACCCAGAGATACGGAATACCGATTTGGCGGCAGACGCGGATAGCATCCCGGATCGTGAAGGGAAGGTCCCCCAGGACAATGTTCCGATAGCGATCTTGAACGTTTAGATGGGTCGTTTGAGCCTGTTGGGGCCCACCCCAACAGTACGATAAGGCCGCCCAGATCGGACTATGGATAGTATCAGTATCGACTAGCCTTAATCCATTTCTCCGGACCTTTGACAGACGTGAAGGGAGCAGCCTTGTCTGTGTCTGGTTACAGCTGCTGTGGCTGCTCAAACACTTGTCTAACAGTTGTCGCGTTCGTAGGAGTGTCTCGTCAGACTTGATACTGGGGTGAGAATTCCTTCATGTCTAGGGTCTGAAATCAACGACTTCATTTCTATAATTTCGAATTTTCTTCAGCAAGGACACTTTGACGAAAATCGTTTTCTAAATTACCTGGTGTAAACTTAAGGTTATAAGCATCAACACGAGACCCAGCGGTGGCTAGCTCAACATCGAATGACTGAAGATCGACATTGAATCTGATGACATGATCATCGTGCTTCAAGAAAGAGGGCTTGAATCGACTGAACAGGGGGCAAGTAGACACATCTTGGTTGAGAAACTCTCTCCGGAACTCGAATGTGCAGGTTAGGGGCTCTCTAGAGCTCGCGTTATCACTTGCCAGCTCTTCCCGGGGCCCGCATTCAGTTTCACTGCCTTGATGACGCAGAAGTAAAACAGTCTTTGACAAAAAGAGCAAGAATGGAGATTGTAATTGAGGGCTCTTTAGTAAGCCAGGCAGAGATGGCTGGATCCATCTGAAATACTAGATTAAACTCGCTGAATAACAGGTAAGGCTGTTTCAGTCGGAAAGAGGAGGTATGGCTCATTTCGGTATGCTGGCCCAAGGCACTGATACATTTGTAAGGCCACAAAAAGTTACAAATAAGGCAAGTCAGTTGATCCTACAGGTTCATCTGTAACAAGCAGGGGCTATCAGCTACCCAATCAGTTTCGGCAATTTAACACGGATGAGCCACCTTAAATAATAACGACTGACTGAACGTTGCACGTATAATAAAAGTGTCCCTATGTGCTAATTAGTCACTTCAAGATAAGTGGTAATATTTAAGCACAGTTGTCTCTTATATAATCGAATAGTATGCGATCTCCATCCAGGTCGTTGATGATGGCTCTAGGATCAATGTTGCGGTTGTTGGTCGAGCAGATGTGATCGGAGCATTTGGGCCGCACATCAGCCGGCATTTAGGGACCGCCATCTCCACCATCTTGGCAAGTCCATCAAAAGCCACGAACACAATCAATCTCTTCGACAAGGTGGATGAAGAAGAGATATGGACCATGAACCACGTAGCACCAGAACCCAATAACGTCTGTATCCACCATATGATCTCCAAGATCGTGCGCGTGCAACCCCACAGCCCTGCCATTGATGCTTGGGACGGTTCGCTAACATACACTCAACTGGAGAGCGCATCAAATGATCTGGCATATCGTTTGGAGGCTTCGGGGATCATTCCAGGGTGCATTGTACCCGTCTGTTTGGAAAAGTCCATGTGGACAGCAGTGACTGCCCTTGCGGTACTCAAAGCTGGATGCGCCTTCGTTCTACTGGATACGTCATTGCCTACGGGTCGACTGCGGTCCATTGTTGAGCAAACGCAGTCCAAATTTCTTCTGGCATCTTCAGGAACGAGATTACTCGCCGAGTCTCTTGCGAAAAGAGTCATTCTCGCTGACAATGTTAATGGCTTTAGGCGGCCGTCAAATCCAACGTTGGAGAAGGACATATCTCCCTCAAATGTCCTATATGTCGTCTTTACGTCTGGTACCACTGGTGTTCCAAAGGGAGTCATGGTTCCACATAAAGCCTTTGCAACCGCCATCCTATATCAGGCAGAACGCCTTCAGTTCAAGCCGGCCACGAGAGTCTTTGATTACGCCTCATATGCATTTGACGTGTCTATTAACAACATACTGATGACCCTTGCCACGGGCGGCTGTTTATGTGTCCCTTCAGACACCGCACGCAAAGACGGCCTGACAGAAGCTATTGTCGCTTCCAGGGCCAGCCTCATCCACCTGACGCCTTCCGTTAGCCGATTGCTCGATCCGAAGGCTCTTCCGGAGCTCAAGACACTTCTCCTTGGGGGCGAGGCCCTGAGTCGTGAGGAAGCAGTCAGATGGTCCCATCTACGCCTGATCAACACGTATGGGCCCGCGGAATGCACACCAACTAGCACAATTAGCGACCAAGGCGAAGAACTTGAACAACTCGTTAGAATAGGGAAGGGTGCAGGGACTGCAACTTGGGTGGCAGATGTCGATGACGATACACGCCTGGCGCCTCTAGGTATCGTGGGTGAGCTCGTGATTGAGGGCCCCTTGGTTTCTTCAGGGTATCTGGGCAACTCCGAAGCTTCGGCCGCTTCCTTCATTGTTGACCCACCGTGGCTTGTTCAGGGCGCGCCAGGACATGCAGGCCGCCGAGGAATGGTTTACAAGACTGGAGATCTTGTACGATACAACCTCAACGGCAGCCTATCTTACGTGAGTAGGAAGGATAACCAAGTTAAGATAAGGGGTCAACGTGTGGAGCTATCTGAAATCGAGTACCATATCTCAACTTGCTATACTGAGGCGCTCCAGGTCGCCGTTGATGTTGTCACTTTGGCAGGACAGGAGACTGGCCATCAATTGGCTGCCTTTATCGTCCCGGAATCTAGTGCAAACCAAAGTGGTAGTGCTAGCCTACTCGATATGCCTGAATCTTTCACAGAGGTTCTAGAGGATAGGCTGCCTGGCTATATGGTGCCCTCTGTTTACATCCGCTTGAATTCACTCCCACTCAGTTCTTCTGCAAAGACCGACCGCACGAAACTCAAAGCCATAGCTGGTTCAATTCCATTCACTGACTTGGTTCGATTTCGAAGCGCACCGCGAGACGCACAATCCGGCCCTTTGTCAGAACCGGAACGACTCTTGCAAAGCATCTGGGCCAAGGTACTGAACATGGATACCAAGGCAATATCTGTTATTGATAGCTTTTTCAAGTTGGGTGGAGATTCTATTACGGCGATGCAGGTGTCTTCATCTGCCCGTGCTAGTGGATTGAATATTTCCACCGCCCAGGTTCTTCGCCACAAGACCATTCGACGAATTTTGGAGGGAATCACTATCACATCTGGCCATGCCACAGCCCGTGCCACCACTCATCAAGTTGAGATAACCCCGAACCAACCTTTCCCTCTGGGTCCCATTATGCAACTTTACTTTCAGCTCCAAAAAGACCCGTTGGTACCCTTGGATCAAAATGTTTTGCTCAAGTTGAATAATAGAATGTCGCATGCAGCGATCGTTGAGGCGCTGGAGGCGATAGTGTCGCGCCACGCAATGCTTCGCGCACGGTTTCAAGTTGGCTCTACCGGCCAATGGGAATCTGTAATCACGGAAAATGTGAGCGAGGGGATCTTCTTTCGATATATGAGAGATGTCCACCCCGAATCTATGCCGCAGCTTATCAAAGATTGTCGGAAGAGGCTTGATATACAACATGGACCCTTGATAGCTGCTCTCGTGATTGAGGACAGATCAACTCAACAAATCTTTCTCTCGTGTCATCATCTTGTGGTAGATCTGGTCTCCTGGGGTGCCATTCTCGGCGATTTGGAGTTGCTCCTGACATCGTCTGATAATAGCCTCCCACCTCTACCAAGTTTATCTTTCCCTGTGTGGTCTACTTTACAGGCAGAACATATTGCCGAGACCAAGACCACCAAAGCGGATTTCACCCTTCCAGAACTCATGATATCTCGCCCAAAACCATACTGGGGTCTAGAGACAGACTTTTATCTGCACGAATATTCACAGGACATGATTTTCACCTTGACTAAAGAAACTAGCTCTGCCATCTTGGGGACACAATGCAACCATCCCTTCAATACAAGACCTGTCGAACTATTGATCTCTGCACTACTGTACTCGTTCGGCAGGGTTTTTACCGACCGAGAATTACCCACAATCTTCAATGAAGGGCACGGCCGTGAGGTCTGGGACGAGTCACTAGATATCACTTCCACCGTGGGCTGGTTCACGACCATGCTTCCCATCGATATCTCTTCAGAGTCTCCCCTCGATTTGCTCGACTTGATCCGCAAAACAAAAGACCACATTCAATCTTACCCTGGGAACGGATGGGAGTCATTCGTTTCTAACTTCTCTACTGCCACTTCAGCCACAGAATTCGCATCTTTGTTTCCTGTGGAGATCTTGTTCAACTATGCTGGCGCGAAGCGAAAGTCAAATGAGGACGGTGCACTGTTCGAGACGATGCCCGTTCCCATCAACAGCCAACCCGATGCTATGAAGCGATATAGACGAACTGCGCTGATTGAGGTCCTCGTTGAGACCGTCAATAACTGCATTTCAGTGACCTTTGTTACCGACAGTCGCCTATGTGCTGCCAGATCAGGCCAACTTTCAAGATGGTTTGAGCAATATGAGAAGACACTCATTCAAATGGAAAGCACGCTTAAAGAGAAGACCTTTGAGTTCACGCTGGTCGATTTTCCATCTGCCTTTTCCGCATACGAGGACATTCAAGCTTTTCAACAAGAATTGTTACCAAAAGTAGGCATCGATGTCTCTGATATCGAGGACATATTTCCATGTTCTCCTATGCAGGAAGGAATTCTCATGAGTCAGGCAAAACATGCTGCCGCTTACCAGACACAGCTGAAGATGAAAATCTCGACAAGCACAAAGCCTATTGACATAGACCATCTGCAAGAGGCATGGCGCATGGTCGTCCGTCGTCATGCTTTGCTGCGAGCAATTCTGATAGACAGTTTTCCGGGCACTAAGAAGACAATGCACATTATTCTCAAGAATCCAACTCCCATCATTTATCTGCGCGCACATCAAGATGCGGCGGTCATCGCTCCAACCTTGAACCCTGACGGTCTCCAACATCAGTTGACTATCTCTCGGACCAACGACAACAAAGCGGACCTATTCCTTGTCATCAACCATGTCATATTGGATGCGCATTCACGCAGGATTCTTGTCCGGGACTTGGAAGTGGCTTATTCATCTAAGCTACCCGTAAATCCTTCTTCGTTTCACAGGTTCACCGACTATGTCGAGCAACAGTCTCTTGACGATGGCCTGCACTACTGGGCCTCGTACCTGTACCAGGTTGAACCATGTCAATTCCCTACTTTGAAGTACACCCATACCGTATCCAACAAACCGATAACTGTACCTGGACTCGACACGAAAGCCTTACGTACCTTCTGCGAAAGCCTAGAAACGACTCCTGCGGTAGTGATTCAGGTAGCGTGGGCACTGGTCTTAAAGCATTACACAGGATCATGCGTCCCTTGTTTTGGTGTAATTTCTTCGGGCAGGGACCTGCCCATTGAAGACGTCGAGGAAGTCTTTGGACCACTTATTGGTATGCTCGCCTGCCGAGTGCTCCTGAAAGACGACACTACAGTCGCAGATGTCCTAGACAGCACTCAAGAAGACATGCTCAAGGGTATGGGCCATCAGACGGTTCCCATTGCTTCTATCCACAACAAGCTTGGCCTAGGAACCTCTGCCCTTTTCAACAGCGTTATCTCTTTGCAAAAAATGCAGGAGGAGCCCGAGAGCGGAGACCAAGAAGTTAACATCCGAATCGTTGACGGGGATGACAATACGGACTACGACGTGTGTATCCAGGTCACGGACCGCCCCTCGGTAATTGAAATAACCATAACGAGTCCTACGGATATAGTCGGTTCGTGTGGTCCCCAAGTGGCGAATTTGCTCGGCATGGCTATTTCCATAATTGTCCAGTCCAAGCCAGAATCAAAGCTTGTAAACCTGGATCTTCTGGACGACAAGCACACCCGACAGATCAGCAATTGGAATTCTCAGGTACCCCAGGCCATCCGCCAGTGTCTCCACACATCATTCTACGAACAAGTCTCGCTTGGTCCCAACAGGCAGGCGGTCGACGCATGGGACGGAGAATTTACATACCAAGAGCTACATGTCTTGTCTACACAGCTGGCGTTATATCTCATTTCTACCGGAGTTGTGCCAAATTCCAAGATACCAATTTGGTTCGAGAAATCACGATGGGCCATCGTGGCTATGATAGCGATCATGAAAACTGGCAGCGCCTTCATCCCGTTAGATCCGACACAGGCTCCGGATCGGAGGTTAGGGATCATACAGCAGCTTGACGCAAAAACTGTCTTGACTTCTGAGAACATGGCAACGGCAGCGGAGGTGCTAAGCCCCGAGTATCAGGTCATCAGTATCGGTCCAAATTCTTCCCACATGAGCTACAAGCCTTCCGATAGTCAGCACCTCCCCGGCCCAGACCCCGAGTCTCTCGCATATATCCTATTTACGTCTGGAAGTACAGGACTGCCCAAAGGTGTCCTAATCCAGCACTTGGCTATCGCTAGTAGTTGCTTTTACCATGGCAAGGTTATGGGTTTCGACGAGAGCACACGCACGTTACAGTTCTCCTCATTCACCTTTGATCCTTCCATCCTTGAGATCTTTACAACTTTGAGGTTCGGTGGCTGCGTTTGTATGCTGTCTGACGACGATCGCCTGGGTTCTAATGATGACGCTCTCCGGCGGTTGAGAGTGACACTGATGGCCATTACGACGTCGGTAGCGAGATTAATACAGCCATCTCAAGTTCCTAATCTCACTACTCTACTTATATCTGGAGAAGTGTCCAAGCCGGAGGACTTCAAGCGCTGGTCACATCTTCCTCGTTTACTCCATGGTTATGGCCCGACGGAAGCGTCTGTTTTGTGTGTCATTGGTGGCATTGACTTTTCACTTGGCAACTTCAAATCCATTGGAACAGGCGTTGGGTCCAACACCTGGGTCGTAGATGCTAATGACTTTCACCGACTCCTCCCTATTGGTTCCATTGGAGAGTTGTTGATTCAAGGCCCTATCCTAGCTCGAGGATATCTAAATGATCAAGAAAAGACTGAGACAGTTTTTGTCGAGAGTCCAAGATGGGCATCACAACTAGGTCTCCCGAACGAGTCTCGCTTTTACAAAACTGGTGATCTAGTTCGGTACGGCGATAATGGAAGTCTTATCTACGTTGGTCGTAAAGATAACCAAGTGAAAATACGAGGACAGAGAGTGGAGCCTAGCGAGATTGAGCACCATGTCCTTGCGTGCATCCCCAATGCGCAACATGTCGCTGTGGAGATCATTAATCCTTCCGGAGTGACTGGGCGCTCCGAATTGGCTGCTTTCATAGTCTCCGGGGACAAACAGACGACTGTGGGCATGGGAATCCAGTCAAAACCTCGTGTATTCTTGCTGCCAAATTCGGTGGAGAAAGAGCTGATGAGTCGACTTCCAGAATACATGGTTCCAACTGTCATCCTGTTGATGGAGTCGCTTCCTCTAGGAACAACAGGCAAGATTGATCGGCACATCTTGAGAAATCTCGGTTCGACCGTCACAGATTCTCAACTTTCCGCCCTGCGAAGTACCACGCATGGATCAAAACGTGCCCCGTCAACAGAACTCGAAGAGCTATTGCAAAGAATATGGGCTCGCATCTTACGCATAGATACTGCCCAGATTGGTATCGATGACAGCTTCTTTCGGCTGGGGGGTGACTCTATGCGTGCTATGGAGGTGTCCTCTGTTGCTCGAGCAGCGGGCTTGGACATCTCGACACGACATATCCTTCAAGGTAAAACCATCTCAAACATCGTCGGTGTCATTTCCGACACGCAACCATCTCGTTCTGTCATCCCAGACATCAAATTATCACCTGGTGACCTCTTTCCATTGAGTCCAATGCAACAGTTCTATCTGAACTATCAGCCACACCCCGGAATGGCCTTCGATCAAACAGTTTTCTTAAAAGTGCATTCTGAGTTACCACACAAACTTTTGGGTGTCGCTCTTGAAAAACTGGTCAACTTGCATCCCGCTCTCCAGGCGCGCTTTCGGAGAGGGCCATCTCATGAATGGGAACAATATCTTGCTGATGGAGAGGGTAACGCGTTTATCCTCAAATGCTTTGAGCCAGTTGAGATGAGCGATTACTCAAGAATGATAGCTGAAACACGCGACTGCCTCAACATCGAGAAAGGGCCGCTTCTTGCTGCAGCGTTATTCAAAACCAGTGGCACCATCGAATTATTCATCAGCATACACCATCTTGCGGTTGATATTGTATCTTGGAAGACCCTAATTTCTGATGTCGAAATTATTCTCAAAGGATCTATTCCGGAACCACCACCAGTCAGTTTCCCGAGATGGTCTACTTTGCAAGCAGGTTACATGGCAAGTCACCTAGCATTGGACGAGATCCAACTAGCCACACCGATGATTTCGTACTGGGGTAGTGACGTCGAGACCTGTAAAATACCGATCACTAAGTCATTCCTACTCAGTCGAAAAAGTACCCAGGCTTTACTCGGGCCTTGCAATGACGCTTTTCAAACTAGCCGACTGGAGCTTTTGCTAGCCGCTCTCTTCTATTCGTTCCACATGACATTTCCCGACAGGCCAATTCCTTCCATATGGAACGAAGGCCATGGCCGTGAACCATGGGATGATCAGCTGGATATTAGTCGGACCGTTGGTTGGTTCACGACCCTTTACCCTGTTCAGATGACAAGGAACAACCAGGAAACCCTAGATATATGGGACATCATACGCATGACCAAGGATTGGATGCGCGGTCTCTCAAGGAGCGGATGGACCTTTTTTACTTCTCAGTTCGTGAGCTCTGAGGCATCAAAACGCTTTTACTCATCGTTCCCTGTGGAGGTCTTGTTGAACTACGCCTCTGAAGTAGGAAAGCAATATTCCGAGAAACAGGATACGACATTTTCCACGCTTAGTCTACCTCACGGCTGCGAGCCACAGACAGCTCAAGACTTCCGTGAATTCGCCTTGTTCAACGTCTTCATGCAGGAACGCGATGGCCGCATGGTTTGCAACTTTTCCTACGATACCAACCTGCAGCATCAAGATCAAATTCTGCAGTGGCTGAGCCGATATGAGCATACGCTGGAAGACCTGGCCATCCAACTTCCTGTGCGCCAAGCTGAGTGGACACTGGCAGACTTTCCATCGGTCTTCAAAACGTACAAAGAAATCAGCGACTTTAGCAGTCACGTTCTACCAGAACTTGGAGGGATAGCCTTGGAAAGCATCGAGGAGATATTTCCGTGTTCGCCGATGCAAGAAGGGATACTTATGACTCAAGCAAGAGATCCAGACATGTACCGAACCACAACCGTCTTTCGATTGTCAACAGCCGCAACGGGTGCTCCTGTGGAGATCAAGAGAATTAAGAATTCTTGGCGCGCTGTAATGCGACAGCATGTCCTTTTACGAGCGGCTTTCGTCCGCAATTTCCCTGGAGCTGGTGGAACTATGCACGTAGTCTTCAAGGATCCGGACCCGATCATCACCGTTCGGGACTGGCAAGAACATCCCAATACTGGAGATGAAGAAGCCAGTGGATTACTGGAGCATGATATGACCATCATGCCCCAGAGTGCTACAGAGGCTATAATTGTCCTCAAGATGAACCACGCAATTACAGACGCCTTCTCAAGGGATATTCTGCTCAACGATTTCACCAAAGCATATCTAGGTGAGAAGCTGAACACTAAACAAGTCTCTTTTAGCCGCTTCATATCTCACATCAATCAACAATCGTCAGAAGACGCACTGTCATACTGGACCGCATATCTGACAAACGTTGAGCCATGCCATGTTGCGGAAGATAGTGCCGTAGAAACGGCAAAGGAAAGGATGATCCTTCAAGTCAACGGCGTCGATTCAAGCGCGATACGTGCAATTTGTTCGGACTTCGAAATTACGCCGGCTGTGGTGTGCCACATTGCATGGGCTCTCGTCCTATGTCAGTTTACTGGGTCGGCATGTCCCTGCTTTGGTGTTGTGTCTTCTGGACGAGACATACCTGTTCCAGAAGCAGACACAATCTTTGGTCCATTTATTAGTATGGTACCAGTACGGGTGTTTTTGGATAGTGAGGCCACCGTCGTGGAAACCTTGAGAACGGCCCACGGAGATTATATCGCAGGCACATCTTATCAGGGAGTGTCGCTCGCTGCTATTCATAATGCTCTTGGATTGGGACAAAATGCTCTGTTCAACACTGTCATCTCTTTTCGCCGGGTTGATGATAAAGAGGTCAGAAACAATCGCAGTCAAATGATTTCTGTCATAGACGGGAGGGATCCATCAGAGGTTTGATACCGGCCCGCGTAAAACGAAGTTAGCTAACCATCGCGCAGTATGACATTGGTGTCCATATCGTTGATGACGGCACTTCCATCTCAATAACGATAGACGCTTCGAAGAAAGCTATTGGAGAACGCGGCGCTCACATTGCCAACTACTTTTCATTAGCATTTTCAGCGATTGTCTCATCGCCCCACGCTCGTGTCGGTGACTTAGCCCTTTTGGGTGACAAGGAGAGAAGAGCGATTTGGCGGCTCAACAAAGATCTGCCAGCAAGCATTGATCTTTGCATTCACCAGATGTTTCAGGTAAAAGCAAGCCAACAACCCCAAGTTTTGGCAGTAAGCGGGTGGGACTGTCAGATGACTTACGGAGAGCTGGAAAAGCTTTCCAACCTTCTAGCATTCCATTTATTATCCATGGGTGTCGGGCCTGGAGTTGCGGTGCCCATCTTGTTCGAACGATCTGCTTGGGTGGTTGTTGCCATACTGGGAGTCCTCAAAACGGGGGGATATTTCATGAATCTCGACCCAGAGCGAGCCAGAGATCGCAAAGAGATCGTCCTTGGAGGGATGAATGCTCCAGTTATACTTACTTCACACAGGTACAGGGGCATCGATTTGCAAGGCAATCATATCGCTGTTCCATGCGGACCTCAAGAAGCGTACCTGGCAACTTCTCTCTTGACCAAGACATCCACAAGCCTACTACCGCCACCGGAGCCGGAGTCGCCCATATATGCATACTTCACGTCCGACAGCGCAGAAGCTCCAAAAGCCGTTATTTTGAATCACAAAGCAGTGTGTAGCAGCAGCTACTACCTGGGTATCGAGGCCGGCATTACAAGCGGCCTTCGGGTGCTTCAATTTGCCCATTTCACTTCCGACACGTCCATGTTCGAGATTCTGACAACCCTGGTACACGGTGGCACTATTGTCATGCCAGAGACTGCCGCTCTACAAGACGATCTCAAGTGCACAATACAACAAGCCTCTATAGACATGGCTATCCTAACGCCTTCGGTTGCAAGGTTAATTGAGCCCTTCGACTGCCCTCGGCTTCAAATTATCATGCTTGGCGGTGAAACACTGAGGCGAGAAGACTTTGAGAGGTGGGCTGACCTTCATGCCGTCTTCAGCGTCTACGGCCCAGCTAAGGCTGCCATTTTGTCTACTGTTGACCAAGTGAACCTTTCAATGGACAACTTCAGGCGAATCGGATTCCCAATTGGATGTAGGTTCTGGGTCGTCGACGAGAAGAACGACCAAGTGCTGCTTCCACTTGGGTCAACTGGTGAATTACTGATCGAAGGCCCAATCTTGGCAAATAAATACATCAGCAATGAACCACAAACAGAGGATTCGTTCATAGAAAACCCATCGTGGCTTTTGCAGGGTGCCACCGGAATACCTGGTCGGTCGGGCCGTTTGTACAAGACAGGAGACCTCGGGGTCCTACACGAAGACGGCAGTGTCGCCTATGTGGGCGAAAAATGCAACCAAGTCAAGATACACGGACGGCGAGTAGACTTGGACAAGATTGAGCGAAACCTCAAGAAATGCCTACCTCTGGCATCTGACGTTGTTGTCGAAGTCATTCAACTTGCCGGTGACAGCAAAACACCTCGGCTCGCTGCCTTTTTCACTTTCACAGAGAAGAAGAACAGTCCTGTAAAGGAATCAGGATATGCAACCTTACGTGTGTTTTCTCTCCCTGTCGACGTTGAAGAAGAGATGTCCAAACAGCTGCCCGCCTACATGATTCCGTCCATTTGTTGGGAGATGAATTGCATGCCCGTGGAAAGTTCGGGCGAGACGGACCGAAAGGCGTTGCGAAACATGGCTGCAAATACTGCGTCTTCTGACATGGTTGCCTCGAATATGACACGAGTACCGACAACGGAGGCTGAGTGTATCCTCCAGGATGTCTGGGCTAATGCTCTCAATATGAAACCTTCCAGCATTGGTCTCGACAATAGCTTCTTTCAGCTGGGAGGAGACTCCATTACTGCCATGACAGTCTCTTCAAGTGCTAGAGCACAAGGGCTATGGATCACAGTTGCTCAAATCCTCCGCGAAAAGACCATCTCCCGGATCTTGGCCTCGCAAGAGAACACCCATAAGCTTTCTTCCGTCATTCCCACGACGCCTGAGTTTGTTGCCGGAGAAAGCTTCCCTTTGGGTCCCATACAAAGACTTTACTTTTCAGCGCAGATCGACCCGAGAATTGCGTTTGATCAGGCTTTTCTCTTGAAGTTGAAAAAACGCGTGTCACACGGCGAGTTGTGCGAAGCGTTGGAAACATTAACTCTTAGACATCCGATCCTCAATGCTCGGTTCGGGGAAACGGCACCTGGAGTATGGGAACAACGTTTTCCAGATGATCTTAACGGACCATCCAATGTCCAGTACGAGAAGTTGTCGGAAGAGTCTCAGTTACCCTTCCTCATCGCCAGCGCTAGGGAAACGTTAGACATTGAGAACGGTCCTCTTTTATCTTCGATGCTCATCGAGGACGAAGACGGGACCTTTCAACGACTGTTCATATCAATTCACCATCTGGTGGTTGATCTTGTCTCCTGGAGAGTTTTACTGCAACAATTAGAGGACCTGCTTATCAATGGAAGGTCTCAGTTCAAAGCCACGCTCGGATTCCCGGGCTGGTCTACAATGCAGGCCGCCTATGCACTTGAGCATCTTGATTCAGACCCAGAGTTGCCCTTCAATCCTTCGCCTCCAATGCTTTCATACTGGGGGTTGGACTCGCAGGCTTTCACATCAGGATCGCCCATAAGCGTGGACTTCGCCTTGAGCAAAGCGGTCACCTCTGCCATTCTCGGCCCAGCTAACAAAGCTTTCCAAACCAAACCTGTCGATTTGATGATATCAGCCCTTCTGTACTCTTTTAATAAGGCTTTCCCAGACAGAGAATTGCCTGCCGTATACAACGAAAGCCATGGTCGTCAGGTCTGGGACGACTCAATTGACATCTCACAAACGATCGGTTGGTTCACGACGTTCTATCCAATACAAATTCTCCTTGACAGCGATAAAGTCGATATCCCGAACTTTGTTCGCCGAACGAAAGATGCAATACTTAGCGTCTCAAGAAATGGTTGGGACTACTTTACCTCACGTCTCTCAACGCTGGAAAAGGTAGAAACCTTTGCCTCTCAGCTCCCCATCGAAATTATGTTCAACTATGCTGGTATATATCAGCAAATGGAACGGGAGGACGCTCTATTTGAGAACATCCCTTTACCAGAGGGTAGTAATCCCCCTTCTATGGTGAGGTATCAGAGGTCGTCCCTTTTTGACGTGCTTCTTCAGGTCAGCAATGGGCAACTCAGTGTGGTACTGGTATTTGACAAGGCTTTATCGCATCAGGATGGTATCAAGTCATGGATGCGTCACTACCAGGAAGCCTTGACAATTATTGCATCAGAGTTCAGTAAGAGAGAAACGGAGTGGACTCTAGCGGACTTCCCTGGAGTATTCGAGTCCTATTCAGAGATGTACCAGTTCATACATACGACACTGCCAAACCTGGATATAGCTCCTCAACAAGTTGAGGACGTTTTCCCATGCGCCCCAATTCAGAAAGGTATCCTTGTCAGTCAAATCAAAGACCCGAAGAGCTATCAAACAGTCTTTGAGGTGGAACTCTCCACGACCAATGGAGTACCACTGGTTCTTGATCGTATTCGGGATGCATGGTGTGCTGTTGTCAAGAAACACGCACTCCTGAGGGCTTTCATTATTGCAGGCTGCTCTGCTATCCACTCACATATTCATGTTATACTTAAAGATTTAGCCCCCGATGTCGAGATCCAGGAATGGGAAAGCCAGCAACTTCGACTTCCCGAATTTGAGCATAAATCCATGTCTATGGTCAAGCGACAGCACAGGCTATTGATTGCTCGTCAAAGCCCGACAGCTGCCCGTCTAGTCTTTGACATGAACCATGCCATAACAGACGCACACTCACGAAACATCCTCATGAACGACCTCCAGACAGCTTTCGAGGGGAATTTTGACTTCCGGTGTCCCTCATACAAAGACTTCATCTCATACATAGGCAGAACGTCACATGAGCAAGGCCTGGCACATTGGCGAACGTACCTTCACAACGTTGAACCGTGCTACTTTCCACGCTTATCAGAGAGCTTCGAAGATACAGGGGAAATCGCGACTGAGGTCCCCGACATCGATACCCCCAAATTGCGTCGCTTCTGCAGAGAAAACGAAGTCACACCTGCCACGATACTACAGCTAGCATGGGCTGTTGTGCTAAGCCAATATACAGGTTCTCCTTGTCCTTCCTTTGGCATCCTGTCGTCGGGTCGAGATGTGCCAATTGCCCGCGTGAACGATATATTCGGCCCATTCATTGGCATATTGCCATGTAAAATTTCACAGGCCCCTGATACGTCCATCCAAGCGCTTCTCGAATTACTGCAGAAGGACTATTTACAAGGTCTATCACATCAAGCCGTGTCACTTGCCGAAATTCACAATCTTCTTGGTCTTGGATCTTCATCTCTCTTCAATACCGTTGTAACGCTGCAGAAGGTTGTCACTGGCACAGGCCCCGAGACCAAGACTCTCAAGGTCGAGGTCCTCAGTGGCGAAGATCCCACCGAAGTATGTCCCTGGTCATCTACCTTCCATTTTTGATACTCAAAGCTGACTCCATAATCTTAGTATGATATTTGGATCCAAGGCATCGATCGTGATGAAGTCTTTGAGATTATCATCGTCAGCCGATCTGACTTCCTGGGGTCACAGATTTCACGAGTTGCATCATCCCTTTCCAAAGCCTTATCTGCAATCACTACCAACGTGGCTGCCAACTTGTCTCAGATTGATACGCTTTCGGGGCAGGACAATCAGTACATATGGGCCTGGAACAGAACGGTACCTGAAGCTGCCCAGAGCTCTGTACTCGATTTGATTGAGGACAGGGTCAGAGAACAACCAGAACGCCCAGCTATCGATTCTTGGGACGGAAAGCTTACCTATGGCGAGTTAGACTCGCAGGCAACTTGTTTCAGCATGAGACTTCTCCACTATGGGTCGCAAAAGGGATCAATCATACCCATTTACTCAGAGAAGTCTTGCCATGTCATCGTTGCGTTACTTGCAGTTATGAAGATAGGGGCTGCGTTCGTTCTCATTGATACCGCCCTGCCAGTGCAGCGGATACGGTACATGTTAGACAAGATCGGGTCGAACTTACTTGTTGCATCCGAGAAGACGTTGCCAAGAGCGCAGTCCATGGCCGATAAGGTCGTTGTCTTCGGACCCATACTATCTTCGTCTGTCTCCTTGCCTCTTACAAAATCACCCGTCATTGACCTTTCATCTATTCTTTACGCCGTTTTTACATCAGGTACAACCGGCGAGCCCAAGGGCGTGTTGGTTAGTCACAAATCCTTTGCATCGGCGGTTCGGCACCAACGCCAGCGTATGGGCTATTGTGCTTCTTCTCGAGTGTTCGACTTTGCTTCATATGCCTTTGACGTTTCCATCTCGAACATACTCTTCACTCTAACGGCAGGAGCATGTCTTTGTATCCCGTCGGAAGATGATCGAAAAAACAGACTCACATATTCGATTCGTTCCTTCAACGCGAATTTGATTGACTTGACACCCGCTGTTAGCCGTCTGGTTGACCCAAATGAGGTCCCTGAGGTTACAACCTTGATCTTAGGTGGAGAGAAGCTGATGCCAAATGATGTCTCGAGATGGCTGGATCACGTCCGTGTGATTAACACATATGGCCCTGCAGAATGCACTCCGACGAGCACAATTTTCAATCTCGATAGTGACCAGGGTGATGAGGACATAGTAATTGGAAAGGGATGTGGAGCCGTGACATGGATAGTCAACCCGGAAAACCACCAGATATTAACACCGGTCGGAATTCCAGGGGAGCTCCTTCTCGAGGGTCCCATAAATGACGGAAATCGCTATCTTTCCAACCCTCAAGCGACAGAGAAGGCCTTTATTGATGATCCTTCCTGGCTTGTTCAAGGAGGTGGTCAGAACTACCCAGGGCGCCGAGGCCGCCTCTACAAAACGGGGGATCTTGTGTGCTACGATAAAGATGGTCAGTTGCACTCCCTCGGGCGCAAAGACCAGCAAGTCAAGATCCGCGGTCAACGCGTAGAGCTAGGTGAGATCGAACATCAGGTTCTGCAATGCTTTTCCGATGCTCTTGAGGTTGCCGTTGATCTCATCACACCTTCCGGTGCCGCCAATAACAAACAACTGGCGGCTTTTGTTGTTCTTCGAAAATCACATGAAACAGGAGGCAATAATATCAAGTCACGATTGATTTGCGTTCCGACTCAAACGGAAAAGCGACTCTCCGAGGTCCTGCCAGGATACATGTGCCCAAACATATTTATCGCAGTCGAGTCGCTCCCTTTGAACGTTTCGGGAAAGACAGATCGAGGGGAACTAAAAAGGATAGGATCTTCATTCACATCCAGACAAATTCACGACGTAACTAATGTTTCGGGGGCTGTGAAGCAGCAACCCACCATCTACGCCGAAATTGCCCTGCAGAGACTTTGGGCTGATCTCTTGAATCTCAACGCCGATTCTATTGGCGTTCATGATCACTTCTTCAAACTTGGTGGCGATTCCATCATTGCAATGAAGCTTGTGGCGGAGGCTCGCCGTGGAGGGTTTACTATTTCTGTTTCTGAAGTGTTTCAAAATCCAATCTTACAGGACCAAGCCAAAAGTTTATCAATTATCTCGGACAAGACATTCGCAGACATCTCACCATTCTGTCTTTTAGATGACCACGACAAGATCTCAGACTACAAATTGCAAGCTTCTACTGCTTGCCTGGTTCAACCCGAGGACATCCAGGATATATACCCATGCTCCCCCCTTCAGCAGGGCTTATTAGCTCTTACTTACAAGCGACACGGTGACTATGTCTTACATCAAACAATGGAGTTGGAGGAAGGTGTTAATCTTGATCAACTGAGAGATGTTTGGGACCGCACTGTTTACTTGAGTCCCATCCTTCGAACCAGAATCGTTCAGCTTACCTCAGGGCTCTTCCAGGTGGTATTGAATAATAGCGCTGAGTGGTCCATTGCAGAGGGTCTCGAAGCCTATTTAGAAGAGGACAGGAAACGACCCATGGGGCTTGGGGAGCCACTAACAAGGTTTGCCATCATCCGTAAACCAGAAGCCGGCGCAAGATGGTTCGTTTGGACCATTCATCATGCGTTATACGATGAAGTTTCGATGAAGCTTATCAACGACATCGTGCACCAGCTACAACACAAGCGGGTCACAAAGTCGCAGCCTGGCTACAACATGTTTATCAAGTACCTACGAGAGTCAGACTCAGAGGCGTCTGCTGCATTTTGGCATCAAAGTCTTTTGGGCTTCGAGGAAGAACCTTTCCCATCTATGTCGCGAGATATCAAAGTCGTGAACTCAAGCAGAACAATCACTTCGAGTTGTGTTTTGCCTCCAGTACTTCCAGGAGGCATAACAAAGGCGTCTATGGTCAAAGCAGGCTGGGCTTTGACTGTGAGCAACTATACCTGTTCCCAGGACATTGTGTTTGGATCTGTCGTCTCCGGGAGAAATGCTCCAGTAGCAGCGATTGACACCATAATTGGTCCGACAATTGCGACAGTGCCATTTCGCGTCAAGATATCTCGAGGTGATAGTGTCTCAAATTACCTCGAGAAAGTGCAGCTCCAAGCTGCGGCGTCTATTCCGCACGAGCAAATAGGTTTGCAAAACATCTCACGCCTCAGTGAGGATGCACAGAGAGCTTGCCAATTCAACACCCTTGTGGTAGTTCAACAAAGGGACAAGAACAGCACTGCCGCCTCGCCATTCGGTACGTGGCGTGCTCTTTCAGGATCAAATGATGCATTTACGACGTATGCGCTGACAGTCCTGTGCGAAATAACCGAAGATGGTTTTGATTTGGCTGCCAAGTTTGACCCAAGGGTTATCCAAGATTGGAACATACAAGGGGTGCTTGATCAATTCGCGTTCGTCCTCTCTCAGCTTGCCACAAGTGATCATACGCAGCCCCTATCCGACATAGACCATCTAGCACCTCGCCAGCTTGAGGAAATCTGGAAGTGGAACTCGACCCTTCCGCCACCCGAGGAGCTCTGTATTCAAGAGATATTTCAGAACAACGCCAAACGGCACCCCAATGCTCCGGCCATAGATGCTTGGGATGGTAGACTCAATTACGGCCAGCTGGACGAAATAACAACCAATCTCGCCTTGAAGCTCATTGGAATGGGTGTCGTGCCAGACACCAAGGTACCCTTGTTCTTCGAAAAAAGCCTTTGGGCACCAGTATCCATGCTAGCTGTTATCAAGGCTGGCGCTTCTTTTGTTGCTCTTGATCCTACTCAAGCGCCTGAGCGCCGGACCCAGATTCTCAATCAGGTCGGAGCAAACATTATTTTAACCTCGGTCAAATATGCCTCTACCTTGTACGGACAGGGATTTTCAGTTTTGGCTATAAGCCTTCAAACAGTCGAAGCTTGCCTCAACGAACCAACAGTCCAGTTGCCGAAGCCCAATTTGCAGGCACCGATCTATGTCATTTTCACATCCGGTAGCACAGGGATGCCAAAAGGTGTTGTGCTGAACAATGGCGCAATCAGTACATCCTGCATTGCTCATGGAAAGAAACTTTTTTACGAACAAGGGCTTCGAGTGCTGCAATTCTCCTCATACACGTTTGATGCTAGTATGGTAGAAATCCTTACTTCCTTCTGTTTTGGAAGTACCATTGTCATACCGTCCGGAAGAGATCTACGAAACAATTTACAACACACAATTAGGTCATCTGATCCTGGCATGATGTTGCTCACACCAACCGTCGCCAAGCTCCTGTTGGCTTCAGATGTGCCGAACCTGAAGACACTTGCCCTTGGCGGAGAGCCTATGACGCAGGAAGACGTTGCCAGGTGGGCTTGCGTTGAGAACCTTTGCCACGCCTATGGTCCAACAGAATGCGGAATTATAGCCACTATCAGTCGCATAGACGTAGATCGGCCAACCAACACGATTGAGATAGGTACTTCAGTCGGTTGTTGTTGCTGGATTGTTGATACAAATGACGCTAGCCGCTTGGTCCCTCCGGGGACAATCGGCGAGCTCCTTGTCGAAGGCCCAACATTGGCAGAAGGATACCTCGGGGACAAACATCGCACTGATCAAGTCTTCATATCGAGTCCGCAATGGCTTCAAGATGGTAGCGCCGACCACTCGGGACGTCAGTCAAGGCTCTACAAGACAGGTGACCTCGTCTACGCCAATCAATACGGCAGCTTGGTCTTCAAGGGACGAAAAGACAATCAGGCTAAGCTACGCGGCCAGAGGTTGGAACTAGGCGAGGTTGAGCAGCACCTACTTACTTCTGTGGCTGATGTCTGGCAAGTAGCTGTCGAGATCATCAAAATGTCCGGATCTGGCAGCAGAGAGGAGTTGGCTGCTTTCCTTGTCTTCAAGGAAAATGAGAAGCAAGACAGGGAACAGGACGCTGAGCCAAGTATAATATCCATTTCTGGAGAAGCAGAAGAGTCCTTGGCAAATGTTCTTCCTAGTTACATGATCCCAACAGTATTCTTCAAGCTGATGTATCTACCAGTCACCAGCTCAGCCAAGACAGATCGAAAGAAACTCAAGCATATTGGGTCTTCTTTCTCTGTATTGGACAAGATGCAGCAGCTCAATAGCGTCAAAGGAGAGAAACGCATGCCATCGACAGATGAAGAGTTAGCCATGCAGCAGCTTTGGGCAAGAATCCTCAACGTGGATGCTACAAGCATCGGCCTCGATGATACATTCAACAGCTTGGGTGGCGACTCTATTACCGCTATGCAACTATCAGCTGCTGCAATGGATGCCGGCTTTGACATATCTACTAGTCGCATCTTGATGAAACGGACAATTTCCAATATTTTGGAGGCCCGTGGGCTAGTTCAAACGCCACAGCTTGAACTCGGCGGCTTTACCGAAGTTTCCGGACAGGCATTCCCTCTAAGCCCCATCCAGCAGCTATACTTTGGATTGATCCATAACCCAGAAGTCGTCTTTGACCAGTGTTTCCATCTTGAGCTCAGGCGTTACATCCCTTACGAGACAATAGTCAAAGCCTTCCAGGATGTGCTGCAGAGGCACTCGATTTTCCGTGCTCGATACAAAGAGACAAATGATGGAGTCGAGCAATACATCTCTCCCAACTTGATTGATGATAGCTTCTGTATATCACGGCACATCGATAAAGATGTGAAAATGAAGGATCGAATCATACAGGAGAGCAGAGCCAGTGTCAACATTGAAAACGGGCCTCTGATGGCAGTCGCCTTATTTGAAAATGACTCTACGCAGACGTTGTTCATTTCGATACACCATCTTGCCGTTGACATGATGAGCTGGCGTATCATCCTAGGAGAGCTAGAGGACTTTCTCAACGGCCAACACTTGACACCTTCACGCAGCCTCGGCTTCCCAACATGGTCCACCCTACAGTCAATGTACGCATGCACTCACCTTGACAGCAATCTTGAGACACTCTTCCCTGCACCTATGTCATACTGGGGTCTGAGCCCTGATGTTCGACTAAGTATGGAGTTTACGAGGAGAAAGACCTTCATGATCCAAGGAAAGGCGGTTGAAGTGCTGCTCAACAAGCGCACAGATGGCCAAGCGATTCGACCTCTAGAGACCCTCATCGCATCTATGCTTCATTCCTTCCAATCCACCTTCACTGACAGGGCATTGCCCGTGGTCTTTAACGAAAGCCACGGCCGAGAGACATGGGACTTGTCGCTAGATATTTCCAGAACCGTGGGCTGGTTTACAACAATGTACCCAGTCCACATCGAAGAAAGCACGGCCAACCTCAATCACATGCTACAAAGAACTTCTGAATCTCTCCGTGTCTTTGAGCGGAACGGCTGGGACTATTTTACTTCGAGTTTCTCCAGTCCAGAGGCTGCCGACGCCTTCGTCTCTCAGTTTCCAGTCGAGATCGTTTTCAATTACTACGGCCAATTTCAGCAACTGGAGCGAGAAGATTCCCTGTTCAAGGTTTTACCGATAGCCAGTGCACCTACGACTGACCGTTTTGCACTATTTGATGTGTCTGTGTATGCTATGCAAGGATGTGTTTCTGTAACAGTGGAGTTTGACAGCAGGATATGTTACCAAGACAAGGTCTCAGTGTGGCTTGAGAAGTATGAGGCTACCATTAGAGCTTTACTACAGTAGATTTTATGCTTATAGTTTTGATTCTATTAATTTTAGACTTTCGATAATATTTAAAGACACTGACTTGAATATCAACAATATTGGCGAGGCCCTTAGCGAAGATATGCTAATATTATGCAGAATAATATAATATATTCTTTAACACTATTAATATATTGTTAACTTAGATATATAGAATATTAGAGTAGGACTATAGCTATTTATATATTTAATCATATTATATATTACAAAGGTCCTATTACGGTCCCTTCACCTTTTAGATCAAGGTCACATATTCGGTGAAGTAAGCCTAAAGCAAGCACAAGTGAAGAGACAAGCTTTTTAAATACTTCTACCATTTTACTGTGCATTCAATGGGTGTTTCTTGTATCAGGGTCACAGGACTGTTCCGTCTCCAGAGCCTGCCGACACCCCAATCAAGATTTGCCGATATGTACTGCTCACACACGAGCCAGGTCTGATGGGAGACTTCAGATGTGTCTATCATTATCTTATCCTACAGTAGGGTAACCTATATCATATGCTAAGCGAAGATTCAAGGTTTCGATTCATGTAGCGTTATTTATATGCAACCTCCTGTTCGATAATCAAGAGGCATGTCTTTAAGTGTACCACCAACCTTCATCTCGTCACCCTCACCACTGGTGTCGAATCTCGAGTCATTACAAGCTCGACTTGATATAAAATAACTAATTTATCAAAAGCCCTGTCCCCGTTCCAAAGATCCAGACCTCTTGAAAGCTCGTCACCCTATTTTCGCAACCGAGCGACGGAACACCAACAATCTTCCGACCCCTATCACGTACCCATCATACGCGGTACGTCCCGAGTCAAGACTCTCTAATTACTCTCCAAGAGGCACTATCACGACTTTGAAAGTCGCCGTCGTAACTTTAAGTGATTAACAGCTTTAAAGGGCATCGCTCCTTGACTAGGAAGGGGCCTATATATGTAGTCGACCAGAAACAGATAAAGATGTTTTAGTCAAAGCTCTCTCGGCGGGGATGGTCGAGCCGCTGTCAACGGTAGCACCGGTGAGGGTATCTTGTTAGTTTCCGCCGGACGAAAGACTATGTGACTTAGTACCTATAATTTGCTTTGAGCGCCTGGGTGCTTTGACTGTCAGGATGTTATTCTATTTTATACATGTTGCCTCTGTCGATAAAGGTTGGCCGAAGACTTGTTCTCATGATGGTTCTGGTATCGTAGCAGGAAATTGATCTTTGTCTTGTTGGACGAGGAACTTCATGATTCGCAGCAAATGTGGTGTTGCGCTGCGACATTCATTCCACCACAGCGAACCTCAATGGACACACACCCTTCATCAATTTGCTTACTCTTCATAAATTTCAAGAAATGTCACATTGTTACGTTCCTTTATTGCAGATAATTATCCTCACACTTTATGAATGTCACTCACTCTTTAGCCGACTGAACCAATTGACCTGGCCGTAAATTTTCGGCTGCGCCTTTTTTTGGTCCAGACCTCAGTTATTGTTTGTTGGCTCAGCTTGGCTTCAATAGCGCGGCCACGCCGGCGAAAATCTAAACTCGCGTTGATCTGGACTTTCAAGCCGTTTTTTGTTGTTGTTTTTTGAGATTTATTTTTGATCCATATTGTTTTGGGAATACCCTGAGATCGTCGGATGTGAGAAATGATAGGGCTGAGATGAGCTGAATTGTAAGGGTAGCGGTACCTTGCATAAGCTCAACAATCTAGGGAATGCAAACATTCCATTGCGCGGAATAGCCTTGCAGTGCAAATGTGACTATGATTAATTAATAGTTAAATGTAATAACTTTGTAATGACATCTATCTGTCTACTCGTGTTATGCACCTACATAGAACGCGCAATACCTATCCCCTTCCCTGTAAAGCACATCTTCTGCTAGTGGGTGTACTACTGTAACTGAGTCCTTTTACCCTAAAGCTTCAACAACTATAACTACAGCTCGGGGGTACACTGGCAGATCGATGCCAGCCTGATCTCAATCGGCGCAATTATCTCTCCGTCTCGATCCAATCCAATTAATCACGCCCGTTAGTGTCTTAACCGTACTAAAATCGTGTCTCTTGTGTCCATATTTCCCATGTGCGCGACTCCCGAAGTTCTGGGGCACTACCAGCACTACCCCATACAGTACCTAAAATTCTTGTAGCAGTACTTTAGCAGTAAGCTGTCCATTACACATCACAAGCATCATAGCCTTGAACGGATTAATTAGCAAAACGCCCAAAACTCCACTTGGTATAATTGCCCATCCTTTTTAAACAAATGCCATGTTGGTTGTTTTGCATATATGTTGGTATCGTCACATCATTGTGGTGTAAGGATTTGACCCTACGTTTCAGAATAACACAGTGGGCCGTTGACGATTCGACCCGAAGACTCGGTACATCAATCCATCACGATCTTTACAGTAAGGAAAATTCCTCCGGGCCGACAGCAAACACAATGTGTCATGCAATTGTTTAGCGTCCGAAGCAAGACGGTAATTTGATTCCAGCTCTTGCCCGTGTATTATTTCCACCAAATGACATTGACAGCTGCAAGTTTGTCCCCGTATTTTCCAATCTCCTGGAACCGCCGAGACGGAATCCGATTGCTGATTCTGGTGTAGCACAGAGAGGTTGCCCCATGGATTCCAAGCAGCTGGATGTGCTAACAAAACGGTGGCTGAGCTGGATACTTCCTAGCGGGCCTCGGGGGGGTCCTCCTTTTGTGTGTTAGGAGAAAAGAAAAGAGAAAGAGAGAGACCAAATGCACCGAACCATTTGACTTGGCAGTTGGCGCGTTGCCCGAGCGTTCCTGGGGATAGGTGGCTGCCTGGATTGTAGCCTGCTAACGGCTTCACGGAGTAATACCCGTCGTGTGTTCATTTGTCCGTCCTAGATCGGATCTAACATTTTAATCGTGGCGTCGCGTCCAAGCTTGATGCTTGTGCTTGTGCTTGTGCTTGTGCTTGTGTGTGTCTGTGTCTCTCGTTTTTGCACTGACCTTTAGGGGTGAAAATGTCCGCAGGAGGGGGTTCCATTCACTCGGGCACTCGATGTATCCCAAATTACAGTACAAACAACGTTCATGATCAAGAACTTGCTTACAGAAGAAAGGACTTGTTTGTCCAATTGTTTTGCGATTTGTACAGCACACGCTAGTCGAGTTAATTTGAACAGAGTTCGTCCTCAATAATATCCATACCTCGATATCGACAAGGGACCCAAAAGAGACATTACTGCGCAAGCCACTTGGTACCGCGGCGCGGAGTAAAAAAAAAGCCGCCCCTGGGCGTTTATCCCTCCCGTGTTTGCTCTTCAAGGCCACGATGCCAATGTCAGCCACGTTTGTGGTTTTCTGGGAGGCGGCTGCGCGGACGGGCGCACTGGTACTGTATATACAGTGTAAGTTTCCCGGTAACTTGAACAAGGATGAATGATAGTCAGCTTTAGGCGGAAAGGAGAATGAGGCACAACTAGTTATCTCGTTGGTAAGCGACATAACATGACCTGATCTGATCCGAGGTTGTAGTGCTTGCCGTGCCGTACCGTGAAACTTCGGAGTTGTGCCGATCAGATTTACAGTGGGAGATCCATTCAAGCAGAGCCGCGATGGGTCGGACCAGGTTCAGAAAGGCTGATCGGGTAACATGCATAGGCGAGAAGTCAAGATGTCAGATCCGTTAGATTCAAAAATGACAGTTCACATTCACCGTACTATTCGCCACGACGTTTTTATCCCTTGCTTCCATTGCTTGTTCTTTTCTTTTTAGAAGCTTGATGCCTTTTTCGCCTTTTTCGTATTGTTCAATTGGCTGATGGACCCGAATAAACTGTACGAGTCATTCCAGTTCTTCAAAGCCCTCTACCAGTAATCTTCACCACCAACCACACATGCAAGTCTCGGCTGCACAAACGTAAACGCCTGGAACAGAAAAGGAGAAAATCATTTCCAAGATGAAAGACAAGTTTCGGTTATCGCATGCGCAACGGTCGCAAAATCGCGCGATACTACGTCACTTGTCTCTCCTCTCGAAACCTCCTTGCATGTCCCGTCCTTGACGGTTAAGCAGGGAGACACGATTCAGGATTATCTGACAAAAGAAAAGATACTCGTCGTATTCCATTGCAAACGGAATGATCAGCGGACATGCCCAAAGGTTAAATACTCTTTTAACTTTCAGGGACTCATTTCTGGAATGCGGCTCGTTGCCTTTTTCTGAATAGCCTCTACAAATGCCGTTTGCGAAATTCCGGGGGAAGCGATGATCAATCGTTTCGTTCTTTAACGACACCAATTACGGTACAGCTCCCTGGTATTTGTTCAATGAAAAGGAAAGTTACGTCAGGCCCGAAAAAGTAAAAAAGTGGTACTTGTTCTCGGCTGTCTGTTTGGTGGAACGGGTTCCGGTTCTTTGGGATCTTTTCTTGGCAGGTTTGACACTGACATTTGACAGAATTTGACTTGTCACAGTTTACTTGCATCATGAGAAGACAAAAGCAAAGAGAAACAATTGTGGTGGATGGCTGGTCAAGAAAGTAGCCTATGCATGGATGCGTCACAGGGCTTGATCTTGTTTACTTCCATAGGTAGCTATTTTGACAATTGATGACAGCTGAATCCACTGCAGTTACAGCTCATTTACGACACGTCTTTTTACTCCATATCACGTCAACCAAAAGCCGAAACGAACTGTTGGTCAGTTTTTTTTCCATCCCCAAGATCCCTCCCTCAGATCCTTCTGACAAGGCAAGGAGGCAAACATCACAACCCGCAACTCCCATCGTAACTTTCTTCTCTCTCAGCACACCCTCTCAGCCCCTTTCTTGTTTTTCTCTCCGCTCCGTCGAGATGGACTTACACCGGATCGAGTATCGCGCATGCAGATAAGCGTCTCGATTTTAGATCTAAAGAGAGAAAGCCAAAAGTTTCTCAAAAAGTGTAAGAGGAAGAGAAGAGGGTAAGAAATCTAGACCTTGCGCCCCTTGCATCCGGCATGCTCCACGTGGCAGTTGAGTTTCCGCGCGTGTAAATGTTTGTACAGTGCAAAGCTACAGAAATGCAGCCTTCTTGTTTTTATCGGCAGGCTTGATGAGGCTGGTTGTGAGGCTGCGATGCCAAGAAAAAAAAAAGATATCTTGCTCTTGAAGAACAAACATAACCAACGATGGCGTCAACAAGTGACATTTCCTTTTCTACGCGAATGCACCAGGGTCGGTAGTGTAGATTCGGGCATTGATGCCAAGACATAGGGTAGGGCGACGTAAGGCGAAGAAGTAAGGCTGTGTGTAGTTGACGTGGCTCATTAATTAATTAATGGGCTTCCGAGTTTCTAATTGATTGAACCAATTCCCCATGTGTAGTCACGAAAATTCACCCTGTCTGTTGTTCAATAAATGAATTGATCACGATCTGGCTTGTCCTTTAGATAGCTGGGTAAACAGAAACACTCAACTCTCCAGGGGCCCGAGACATCAGCGCACCGTGGAGGTAGGGAGCCAGCGTTGCCATGCCATGCCATACCCGCTGAAGGATTCATCAATACGCAAGGGGATAGCCATGTTGTCTATTGTTTCTTGCTGTCGATCAATTGTTTGTTCAGTTCAATAAATTTCTCTATTTGTCAACATAAATCTCCAGCCCCTGTCCTGGTTTGGCGTCAGGAACGTCTTCATTTTCCCGTAATCCTAGCGTAAAGTGTATGTCCATCATCTATGATCATCGTGTATGATGGGAGCCCAGGGACTCGAGAGAGCCCAGCTGGACGGACGGGGATACGTAGTGCATAAAGTCTCTTCCCCCCCCGAGGTCTAGTCAAAGCCACCATCAGCCCAGCCCGGTTCGGACGCGAATAAACTTTAGCGTTATCACCCTTACAGTAACAAAATGTCTCACTTGCAGGATCCCATGGCATGGCACATGCATGCATGTTCCCCGGCCGGATACTGTACGGTACGGCACAGGTTAAGAAAGTATGGGTGCAGGTCCTCATCTTAGATCCATGATCCCGTGCGTTTTCGTGTTTGAGGAGGCTGAAGATCATCTCAACTGAGTAAAAACCAAGGGTCCATCATGATCCCCATGTAATCTGTCGGCCAGTCAGTCAGTCAGTGAGTCAAACAGTTTTGTACCGAGGTTACAGCTGAGCCCGAGATTTATACAGTAATTAAGCGGGCTAGATTGCGAGATGAGATCGCGATTGATTCCACTTAATATTCTAACATTAATCAGGCAGTTTTTGCCCCCTGTGCCCGTACTACAGTTCCACACTAACTTAAGTACGTACCTGGTTAAATACTACTAAAAAAGGCCGTCAACCAGATCTGGACCCATCGATTCGTCACTTAGTACTGTTGACGAAAAAAACGCCATTCGGTCAGGATAGTCTCGTAAAACGCCGTTCCCTACCAATATCTATCTACGCGTAACCATATAACATAAATTATTTATTACCACCATTTTACTACCATGGAGTGGTGATCTATGCTGTGACACCCAACAGCACAGTGGGTGTCTGTTGGTTGGTTGGGGTTATCAACTGAATCACCTACTACGTACCCTGGGAAAGCTTGTCAGCGAACCGGAACCCCCTGTGAGATTTAGTGGCTTCTGGGTTACAGGTGCAGCGGGCAGCAGTGATGTTGGGTGCCTCCAATTTTCTTCACTCTCTGTCCGTCTTTCTCTCTCAGCTCTGTGTAATCTTTGTTTACCTAGTTCCTTGTCCGAGCGTGCATTTATGTATTGCTTCTTGTGGACCGTTACACCGCTCGAGTGAAGGTGCAATTGATTTGTGATATGTATCTTCAATTGATGTCCCCCTCGCAGTTGGTTCCATCTATTCCAGCTTAGGTATTGTCCTTGCAGTAACAATGCCCTTGTTGACACGTTGATACCTCGCTTAGAACAGAACGAAATAAAACCTGAATTTTATGGAAAATTATGACCTAAAACTGTCCTAGAGTGGTAATATGCTCCGTCTTGTTATTGCTAACTGATGGAAGAATGATATTGGATTGTTGTATGGATTGCACTGTACAGTCAGTCAGTACAGCTGACATCCATGGTATCGCATCCCACTTGATACCTTATGGAGCCCATCGGGAACCCGACACCAAAAAAGAACTCCAGGGGTACAACCCATCCATGTTTAGCGCACCTAGCCCCATGTCAAAGCGCCGATCTACCACTGAAGCAGGGGTTTCCCTCCTCTGGGCTTCGTCCCCTCCACTGATACCACTGTACTGCGCATCCCTCCCCTCCTCTAGCTCATCCTTCCTTTCTCCTCCATCCATTTAAATCTCCCTACAGATGCCGACCGGTACACAGAAGCAAAAAAGAAAGTCATTGATGTGAAGCTGAAAATATACAAGGATTAAGTATTGGGTACGACACATATCACAAAACTGTGTAACCCAACCCAACTGAAAAACGCAGCCAGCTCAGTCCGGTAGATCCGTAGACGTATGTACAAAACAGACACACACAGACAAGACTAAACTTAGCGCGTTAGACGACATCCCGTCACAACCACCCACCCCCTCAGAAGAGATCCCAAACTACTTTCAGCTCTAGACCCTTGCTTAGTCCAGACCGGGTACAGAGGCACGAGTGAGGCTAGAGCGTGCAGCGAGAAACAACAATGTCGCATACCATACCTTACAAGGGTTCTATGTTAGTACAGTGCGGTACCTGACCACCTACGAACGCTCGACTGGTATGCTATCCCGAATACACACTCTCTACTACCCAAGGCCTTTAGATATGCTTGGCTTGCGGCCTGGACTCGACTAAACCACTACAAAACTTTACTCAACTCGGCTCTCGATCAAAGCGCCATAAAGCCAAGTTGCTTCCCGCCTACTACCCTTCTCCTACGTCTCCCTCCCCCCTCTAAGAGAAGCCCATATCTCTCTCTCTTTCCCCTCCCCTCTTTTTTCTTCCTCTTCTAATATGACCACACAAGTCGCTCCTCTGGGTCCTGGTCCTGCTGCTGCTACTGACAAGGAATACTCTTTCATCGAAGCCCTCGCTCTTGGTCCAAGGGAATCTTTCTCTCTCGTCTCCAACGAAGCCCTAGGTCTTCCCAGCAGTCCAGATAGACCTCAGCCACCGCAGCTTGTCAAGCACAAGGCGCAACCGCAGCCTTCTCTCCCCAAGGTTCCAGAGTCTGCCCGACCAAAGACTCCTCCTCAGAAGCGCATCATTCCCGTTTCTGCTCAGGCTTACGTCCCCGCTAGTCCTGCAAAGAGCACTGCAGTGCCAGCTACACCGAAGTCGGCTTCTGCATCCGTGAAGAAAGCCGCCTCTGTCATTACCTCCTCCACTGCTTCTCCTCCTAATACCGCCTTGGCCAAAACAAACACATCTACAGCAAATATAACTAAAACTACAGCGCCTCGATCGCTCAACAGCAAAAAGAGCACCGTCATGGCAAATGTCGCAAAGGCCCAGGGCTCATGCCTGGAGCTATGCCACAAGACCACCGCCCTCGGCGACCGCATCTCAGTCCGCATGCTAGAGTACCTCACAATGGTGACGAAGCAACCTCACGGCCTCGATGTCCTCGCCCACGACTTCCTCGACACATGCGAGATTCTGTTCTCCATTGAGGCTGGCCTCGGAGAGTGCATCCGCAACCAGCAGACCTTCCCCGCCGACGTCATCTCAGAGCTGAGCAAGAAATTCAGAGTCACTCAAGCGGACTTTCAGCTTCTTGATCAGATGCTGGGCAGATTTCTGGAGAATGAGCGCAAGGGCACCATGGGTCGTATGCGTCGTGGATGGGGTCGCATCTTTGGTGACAACGATATCGAGAAGATGATCAGCGCCCTCGGTCGCACACGCGAGAGCTTGCGCATGAGCGCTCTCATGTTCCAGTGGAGTCTGGGCAACGAGAAGATTGAGAATGAGCTTGGTATTGGCTACACTGGTCTCGCAGCAGCCCTCGACCGCATGGACTCTCGCGCTGGTGTTCCACCCAGATCAAAGGTCTCCGACGCTGGTGGTTCTCAGTACAGACCATCTTCCGCATCTGCGCATCGCGGTATGGAAGGCCATGTTATGTCCATCAACTCACAGCCTCCTCTGCCCCCTCTGCCCTGGACTGAGCGCTCTGCTTCCCTACATACCGATCCTATCGCTGCGTCTCTGCACCACGATGCGCGTTCATTTAGCGGTCACCATCACAACACTGCCAGTTCAGTGCACTCTAACGAGCGATACCACTCTGGTACAACAGCTACATTTGACCGCATGAGCACATTTGACGAGCACCACGAGACACGGTCGCAACACACTCAACTGTCAGACAGTGAAGTCTCTCTCGAGGAGCTGTCTGGTCTTGACCTCAACGGTGGCACAAAGGTTGTCCGTATCAAGGCCGATCCCTTCAGCATGCCACGTTGGAACCCTCGCAACACAGTCGGCGCTGATGCCGCCAATCTCAAGACAGCTCTTATCAGTGCTGTCCGCGGTAAGAACCACAAACTTATCGAGCAACTACTTGACCGCGGCGTTTCTCCCAATACTGGCGCCGATCATCTCGCTCTCAAGGAGGCTGTTCTCAACACTGATTCTGAGGCTGTTCGTCTACTACTCCTCTTCGGCGCCGATCCCAACGGCATCGACCGTGATGGTGTCACTCCTCTCTTCTATGCCGTTGAGAGATCCTTTATCGCTGGTGCAGTTCCTCTCCTCAAGTACGGCGCTGATCCTCGCTTCCAAATCGGCCCTGAGAACGAGACTGCCCTTGCTGCTGCTTGTATCGCCAACAAAGTCAACTTTGCTCATCTTCTCCTCATCTACGGTGGTGATCCCAACCAGTTGACCGCCACTGGTGAGACGCTTCTCAGCAGCGCCATCAACAAGAAGACACCCAAGAAGTTCATCGATCTCCTCCTCGATTACGGCGCTGACCCCGATGGCAAGAGTCGCGAGGGAAAGACAGCTCTCTTTGAGGCCATCCAGAACTCCCGCGTTGACATTGTCACAAGTCTTCTTGACCATGGTGCCAACCCCAACCTGCCTGGTCCCAAGCACATGCTCTGGCCGGCATCGTACCAATCCGCCTGCTTGCAGGTCCTCCTCGCGCACGGCGCCGATCCCAAGAAGGCCCCCGGTATCATGGAGCTTGCCGTCAGTGTCAACAACATCGAGTCGGTCAAGGTGCTCCTCAACGCAAAGGTCGACCCCAACCTCAAGAAGGACGGCGTGTACACTCCTCTTTGCACATCCATCCGCGACAACAGACCCGACATCTTCAACCTCCTGCTCGCCAACAAGGCAGACCCCAACGTCCCCGCCAGCGAGTACCCCGCTTTCAAGTGCATTACACATAACCGTCTTCAATTCCTTCCTGCTCTGGTCGAGGCTGGCGCCAACCTGTCTTCGCCAAAGGGTATCGTCGAGACTGCTGTGAGTGTCAACAACCTCGAGGCTCTGACTTGGCTTCTCGAGAAGGGTATGAACCCCAACGACAAGAACCCCAAGGGTCACTCACCTTTGACGACGGCCATCCGAGAGAACAGAATTGAGATGGTCGACTTCCTTCTCAGCCACGGTGCCGACCCCAACGTGCGAGGCCAGGACTGGCCTGTGTGCATGGCCGTTCGTAACCCTCCCATTCTCAAGCGCATCCTCTCTGTGCTCGCTGAGCCCCGCGCATTCAAGGGTGTGATGGAGATGGCTGTCGTAGCCAACCAGTTGGAGTCTGTCAAGCTCCTCCTCAACGCTGGTGTGTCAGTAGAGGACAAGAACGGAGGTGTTTTCTCACCTCTAACATCCGCCATCCGCGAAGACCGCAAGGACATAGTATGGTACCTGATCAACGAAGGCGGCGCCGACATCAACGCCCCCGGAGAGCACTTGCCCGTCGTCAAGGCCCTTCGCCGATACCGCGGCGACAGCGAGATTCTCGAGTTCCTTCTCGAGCACGGCGCGGATCCCAACAAGGTGTACCGCGGCTGGAACGGTGTCATGCAAGCCGTCGAGAACGGCGACGAGCAGATCCTCCGTCTGCTTGGTGAAAAGGCTGGGTTTGACCTCGACGTTAAGGACGAGCTTGACCGATCCGTCACCGAGATTGCTGCTTCACGAGGATGGGACGAGGCTGTTCAGATCCTGCAGGAGTACGCGATTACAAAATCTGCTTAATTCTTTGTTTTACTTTTGCTTTCTTCCCCGGATGATTGTAAGATGGATGATGAATGTTTTGGGACTGATTTGGGATTGGAGAATACCTGGAGTCTGTTATACTAAGGCTGCTTCACATTTTTTTATTTGGGATTTGCTTTTTACAACATTATATCCTCTTTGTTCTGGCTTTGTTCATATCCAACATTCCCCCAAGGGTACACTGCGCTGTACTGCTGTATTTGCTTAGTCTCACTCAGGCTGTAGACACATATTTTCTTTGTCAACCTGTTCATGATAATACATACAAGCATTTAAAACGATTCAAATTAAAAATGATTCTCTCGATATTGGAATACTTGCATGCCTTGGTGAAGTCTTGAAATGTGCCTTGAGCAGATACTCATACATTCATCACAGATGGGCTGGATACCTGGCTGTTTTGGTGCCTAGGTACGCATTTAGGCAGTTGGTTCAGTGAAGCTCTCCAGGGGATAACCCGCTATAATCGCCTACCTAAGCAATTGAGCCAAACAATTCACAGTTAACAACAGACTTAGGTTGTACCTCCGTTTCCGACATGCTGTAAATTATAATAATCATTTCTTTTGTCTCATTATCTTTATACATCTAATAGTTTCCTCTTAAAGTCTGTTTCCCATATTGACATGAACACTCTTAATCTGCGTGTAAGCCTCCAATCCAGCCTCTCCAAGCTCCCTTCCGATACCGCTCTGCTTAACACCACCAAACGGCACTCTAGGATCGCAGTCTTGACTACTGTTAATCCAGACCATGCCCGCCTCAATTGCTGCAGCAACACGGTGAGCCTTCTCCAGGTTTGTTGTGAAAGCAGCGGCGCCTAGACCGTAGGTGGTGTCGTTGGCAAGCTCAATGGCTTCCTCCTCAGTCTTGAAGGTGGAGATAACGACAACAGGACCGAAGATCTCTTCGCGGAAGACGCGCATAGAGGGCTTCACATCTGTGAATACGGTGGGAGAAATGTAGAAACCCTTGTCTGAGCCGCCAATCTTGAGAGGACCACCGCCAGCTGCGACTGTAGCACCCTCCTTCTTGCCAATGTCGATGTACTCGAGGATTCTCTCGTATTGAACCTTTGACACCTGGGGTCCCTGGTAGGTCTCCTTATCCCACTGGTTACCAACTTTGCTGACAGTGTTGAGCGTGTTGATGAACTGCTCAATGAACTTGTCATAAATGGTCTCCTGCACGAGAATGCGAGATGTGGCTGTGCAGATCTGGCCCTGGTTGGACATGATGCCAAAGTGCGACCATTTAACAGCCTGGTCAAGCTCAGCGTCGTCAAACACAAGCAGGGGCGACTTTCCGCCTGTCTCGAGAGTAATATTCTTTAGTGTCTTTGCCGCGACACCCATGATGCTGGCGGCTGTGGCTGTAGATCCTGTGAAAGCGATCTTGTCCACAAGGGGATGCTGCACCAGCGCAGCACCGGTGTCTTTGCCCAGACCGTTGACGATGTTGACAACACCTGGTGGGAAGCCAGCTTCCTTGATAAGTTCACCCAGGACTAAAAGACTCAAGGGGGTCTGCTCAGCAGCCTTGATGACAACGGCGTTACCACAAGCCAGGGCAGGACCAAGTTTCCAGGTAGCCATGGAAAGAGGGTAGTTCCAGGGGATGATCTGCGCGACAACACCAACGGGCTGACGAATGGTGTAGGCGAACTTTTGAGGAGTTGTGTTAATTGTCTGGCCGAATGTCTTGTCGGCCCAGCCAGAGTAGTAACGGATGACACCAACAGCCTCAACGAGATCGTTCTCGAGAGTCTCGATGTAGGTTTTTCCGTTATCCCAAGCGTCAATGGTAGCGAAGAGCTCCTTCTTTGACTCGATGAGATCTGCTAGACGAGCCATGAGCTGTCCTCTGTCTGAAGCGGGAAGGTTCTTCCATGAGTCATGGCGCATAGCTGCTTTGGCGGCCTTGACAGCCTTGTCGATGTCATCAGCATCGGCAGCCTGTACTGTTGCGATCTCATTTTCGGTGCTGATGATTATGAGTAAGATTTTATGATGGTATTGAGGGGGAGACTTACGCGGGGTCAATGGAAGTAAGAGTCTGGCCACTTGATGAAGCGACGAACTCATTGTTGATGAAGAGGCCTGTGGGTTGAGACCACTTGACTCCGTTGGGAGCAGTCAACTCGATTGAAGCTGGAGCCATTTTATGATGTGATATGAATATGCGAACTTGAAAGATGAATGCTCTGGTTTGGGGCCTGGGGGAAGGGTCTCTTGTACTTCTAGAAACCTGAACCGAATTAACCAATACGTTCAACTGTCAATCAGTGTCTCCGATTATAGGAACAGACAAGACTCGATGAGAATGGAGAGCACTTCCGTTAGAGATATCATCGCGGAGGCCTTCTCTTTTTAAAAAAGCACGCATCCACCATCAGCTGACAGAACAAGACAAGACAAGACAAGATAGGGAGGTGAAGCCTACTGTAATCCGCTGTAAGTTTACCCCGCACTAGCCTAACTGGCCTCCGCTAAATGAACCCCCCACAGAGGGCCCCAGGCTAACCTCCAGCGGGTAAAGAAATGCACTTCTCCTCTCTTTTCTCCTCAATTATCACAACCTATTCAGACACTCAATCACTCCACAAGTGGTAAAGAAGATAACAGAACATTCTTTTTATTTTATTTTTAATCTATCAATTATTCCACTCAAAGGTTAGCCTTCTTCTTGGCTTCAGCCTCCTCAGCCATAGCTCTAGGAATTTCCGCATCTAGTCCTGTCTCGCTTGGCTTCCAACCGAGAACATCTGTGGCGCGACGGGGCTTGCTTCGAGCATTGCTGCCGAAGAAAACCGATCCTGCAGGCAGTGCTGAGTCGACCTCGGGCTTCCACAACTCTTCTACTTCCAATGTATCAATGTGTCCCTGATCCTTTGCTGCTTGAGCGACCTTGTCTGAGATTTCGGCCCATGTCTGTGAAATATTAGCAATTGAAATCAAACGAGACCGTAGTTTTAGGGGGCGCTTACCATCTCGCCTACACCAGGAAAGTAAATTCCATTCTCACCCCAGACCTTCTTGTCATCATTCCCCTTGACACCGGCTTCCGCGAGAAGAGTAAACAATCTTGCGAGATCAGCGACGTGGACGTTTGTCCAGGCTGCAAGACCTCGGCCCGCTCTCACGGCGTGTCCTCGCTCAAGAGCGACTTTTGACAGAGCGGGGATCTGAACGCTGCGCTGCTTGACAGGGCCTTGTCCCTTACCGTAGATAATAGGAGGGAAGACAATAGCGGTCTTGATGGAGGGTGTCTCCTGTGCGATCTTGAGGATGTAGTTGTCTACCGCACGAGACTCGTGGCCGCGAATGAGATCTAGGATTGATGAGACATCGTCAAGGTCATCATAGACAGCATCTGAGGGCTCGCCAGGCTTGAAAGAGGGTGATGAGAGATCCTTGACGGGGAGAAGACTTGCGCCAGAAATTTGAATCAAGTAGGCTGTTCATTGTTAATCTCATGTGCAACGTTTCAATCGAGGTTTTACTAACAACTGGGCTTGTTCTTCAATCCTTGGTGGATGGCCTGTAGAGAGCCCATGTGCTTGTTGGATGCAACATCTAATCAAGTCAGTACAACCACCCATTCAATTGCTCTTGTGTCAAAACATACTCAGCACAATATTGGCCTTCTCAGCCTCTTGTTGCACAAGCTCGCTGTTATCCAAGTCGCCAACCACAGTGCGCACCTTGGGATACGCCTGCGAAACAGTCTCAGCAGCTTGGCTGTCGCGCACAAGCGTAGCGATGTTGTACTCGGGGTGACTTTGGGACAGCTCGTGAAGGAGCTGACCGCCGACGTAACCCGAGGCACCGGTACTGGGAGTATATGTTAGTAAGCGCAGTCAATTGAGATTCTTTTCGTAGGTCTTACAGAAAGATTGAAGTCATTTTTGTTTTGTTTTGGGTGAATGTATTAATTAGACTAAGAGCGTGAATGCTTTGATGGCACCCAAGCCTCGCTACACTGAAGAGGGGTATTTATGGGATGCCCCCTCTACGTACGCAACGTATGGATGTTATTATTAAGCTACCTATCATTATTAAACAAATTACGACATTGCGGGGTGAAGGATGAGGAACCTTGATTAATTGTAAGCCACTGGTTTAATAATATGTTATGTATGTTTTTATCTCAACCTGACTCCTCGCTCGCGGAAGCTTACCCTTTTTTATCACGAGTCCTAAGGAAATGGTATGGCCACTGATAATCTCCCTTCTCCCCACAATTTACTGACTTTCGGGTCGTGGAGACTTACCTATTTCCAACAGAGACACCAATGTGAAGAACATGAACAATCACGCGGGGTCAAACGAATTTGGTAAAGATGAAGGAAGACAAGAAGCATATAATAGACACTGGATGAACAATTCATTCATCAATTCATCTCATATTCTCTCCATTCATCCTTCTTTCTAGACAGAGACACAAATCAAGTCAAGTCAAGTCACCTTCACACATCATACAAAATGGCCCCTCAAGAACTTACAGGCATCCTCGTCGCCCTCATCACCCCTTTCAAGGCTGATGGCTCTGTCGACTATGAGGCTCTCGACGCTCACATCCAGCGCCAGATCAACGCTGGTGTCCATGGTCTCGTCCCCGGTGGCAGCACTGGTGAATTCACTGCTCTGACCGTCCAAGAGCGCAAGGATGTTCTCGCCCAAGTCGTTAAGTCTGCTGCTGGCCGTGTCCCTGTTATCGCCGGTATTGGTGACCTTACCACCACTGGTGTTGTTGACCTTGCCAAGCACGCTGCTGAGGTCGGTGCTGCCGCTACCATGATTGTTCCTCCCTTCTACGACGCCCCCAGCCTGAAGCAGCTCAGGGCCATGTTTGAGGAGATCTACAAGGCCAGCAACCTTCCCATCATGTACTACAACATCCCCAGCGCCAGCGGCGTCAGCCTTTCCCCTGCTGAGATTGCTGGTCTCTCCGAGGTCGGCGTCAAGTACCTCAAGGACACCTCTGGCAACGCTCCCGCCCTTACAGACCTTCTCTTCCATCACCACAACGCCATCACCGCCCTCAACGGTTGGGACACCCTCACATTCTACGGACTCTGCGCTGGCGCCAAGGGATCCGTCTGGGGAACCACAAACGTCCTCCCCGAGCTCTCCGTCGAGCTGTGGAACGCCATCGCTGTCGACGGTGACCTCAAGAAGGGTCGCGAGCTCTGGAGCAAGATCTTCCCAGTCTGCAAGTTCCTCGAGGCTCACCACTATGGTGCTGGTATCAAGACTGGTCTCGAGCTCCAGGGCTTCAAGACTGGTGGTCTGAGAAAGCCTTTCGAGCTTCTCGAGGGTGACGAGAGGGCTGAGCTGGCACAGCTTCTCAAGGATGCTGGTGTTACTTTGGCTTAGATTAATGACGGTTATACATTATGGGAGTAATTATGGCATGATTTCAAAATAGTAAAATAGACAAAATCACAATCAATTGATTAACAACAAATATTTCCAATTTGTCCTGATAATTGACGCCTTTTATCCATCAGCGTGAAACCACAAACTCTAAGAATCAGCATATATAGACATGAACAGAATAAGAAAAAGTGCAGAAATTAATTCCAAGCCTTATATCATAAAGTCAATGTTGACAGATGAGTATATCTACTCCAGACTATCCGACACAAGACTCTGCCAGCTCGTAGTCCAATCTCCAGACTGCCTCCTCTTATCCCAGATCATCGGCACGACCACCTTCGCAGGCTTCGGCGTAAAGTAAACCCCTTTATCATCTGTAATGCCCAAGCAGCTTAACGCTCTCTCCTGCAAGTCAGGCGATACAGCCTCACAGCCCGCTACAAAAGCAGGCCACGCCAAGCTTGTCGCAAAGTCCTGCTCGTCGATCAATTCGCTCAAGCAAGGCTCAAGATGATCTAGCGTCTTGCGAACAAGGTCCTGCAGGATCATGGCATTCATGTCGTAGACACGACGGTAGAAGTAGATCACCAGTGCTTGGTGAATAGCAAGGGTCATGGAGCGGATTTGGGGATGTGTGACGAGATCGTGGTCTGTTGTATTTCCAGACGAAACCTCAACCGGCCCTGTAGGATCCAGCGTTGTAGGCCAAGCCCAGATTCTGTTCTCGAGAGTTTTGGTGTGCTTAGCCAAAGCCTCTGATATACTAGGATTGCACCGCGCCACATTCTCAAGGCGGGCCTTTTCGTTCGCAAGCGAAACAGTCTGACTCAGAAGCGTCATCAGACTTTCAGGAATACCGTATATCACAGGATAAAGCGTCTGGTTCCAGCGGCCTTGGACTTCCAAATGGATGTCGTTGAAGCCTATCTCATCTGTCTTTTCCTGTGCGGGATCAAGACCCATGTTCAAGCCCTCTTCCGTGATACGGAATGTTCGGCTGAGATCCTGGATCTGGTTTCCGTTGGAAGCACTTTCTGGCAAGGCCTCCGTGCAAAGGGACATACTTTCTGCGATGACGCGTAGGTGGGTGTACATATGGTGAAGAAGACGAGTCTTGAAGGGGTTTTGGTTGGCGAGGCCCCGTAGACGGATGAGACGCTCTGCATCTAGGAGGAATATTCTGAAAGCACGGGCGCCATTATGTAACTGGCCTCTGTTAGTTTTCGGCTTTTTTATCAAATCGAAAAGGATAGATGCTAGCTTACCGAAGTCATAGCCATAGCTAGTATAGCCATCAAAAGCTCTTTATAACTAGCCTGTCTAGGCCCAAACATCTCATGCTGAAGCGCCTGTCTCAAGTGACTTTGCGCTCTCTCATGATTCTTCAAACCAATCTCCTTCCAGTGAGATGACGAACCCTGCGCAATATGCAGTTGTAGGGCGCTATGAGCGAGGAGAGTGTAGAATATTGACGAGCGGGTATGAGAAGCTTCATTCCAGAGAGACAACTCGGCAAAAGTCTCAAGCGCACAGGGAAGAAAGATGATTTCCCAGGGCGACTTTCGTTTTGCCTTCATAGTTGAACGGCCAGCCATATTTTGTCTGTAATGCCGGAGTAGTTGTTCTGCTTCTTCCGGAAGACCTGTGCTGCTGCGTGGGGCTTCTTTTGGGTGCAGAACGATATCTGTGATGGTGTTTTGGGGTGCTGGCCCTATATTTTCTGGTGTTTCTGCTGCTGGCTCGGCGGGACCTATGACCTGTGATATAAATCCAGGACTGAAGAAAGCGAGTCCTTCAGCACCTATATGATCATCCATAAAGAAGTTGGGCATTAATGGGTCATGCAAGACTTGATCCGGTATACTTGGATCCTCGTTAAGACCAAAGTTGGGATCTAGTGATGCGGTAAAGATATCCATCTCGTCTCCAGGTAATTGGTCAGGCCAATCCGAGCGCTGGATCTCCTCGACAAATCCGTCTGTTTCGGGATACATGCTTGTAAATGTGTTGTCGGTGTTTGTATCCGGCGAGTACTCAATAGTAATCGCTGGAGACAACGACTCTTCAAATGATTGAAAGACTCCAAAGGGACCTTTCATCAGAGCTGCGCCGGCACTATCGACGGCCATCTTCTCACAAGCCGAGTCGATGTCAGCCAATAGCGACACAGCAGTTCTTCTCCCCAGACTCTGGGAGAGCTCATCACTCATCAACTTTCGCTGACTCTCTGCTCAACCAATTAGCTTCAGATCTATAATAGTGAACGGAAGACGTACCGGAGAAGAGTGGATACCGATACTCGGAGCCCCGATGACTTTGCTGCAGCTCCGGCCTAACCCCGTCATCTGTGATCCAGAACAGCTTCGCCCCATAACCTCCGCAGTTCAACCCCAGACGTTGACACGTGCCACATTCCGGCTGTGCTTCGTCGCATTTCGCGTGTCTGCTTCGACAGGTGCGACAGCCTGTAAAGGTCCTTGTACGTTCAACCTTGCCGCCGGCTTTGACGCCTGCAGCTGCAGCACCTTGAGCCTTTGGCATTGGGACAGACACGCAGAGTATCGAATAGAGAGGTAGTAGATAACGAGAAAGGAAAGTGGAGAATACAAGAGAATAAGAAAGAGGTTGATCGATTCTGCTGAAAAGAGAGATGAGCATGCAGCATATGGCTTCTTGATACTTTTCTGACCAAAAGAGGCGATAACAGAATAGGTATGTTTCCGCGGTCAAAAGAATGGAGAGGTGGGGCTGCTGATCTATCGGGGTGTCCGCTTGAGAATGGACTTGACTTGACCTGACAAGGTTGGAGCTAGTCTAGTGATAGATTAGTAGGTTTAGTCGATAAGAGTGTGAGATATTGGTTCACATGGACACTAATAAAAAGGGTCTACACGCTGGGAACAGACACTTTCAGAATATCTCAAACCGAAGGCCTATGCAATAGCACACCATGGAAAGTGGTCAGAGTCTTTGACTGAAAATAGTATTACTATCAATTTAGTAGGAATATTGGATTCAAACAATTGTGAGGAGGGCGGCCACTTTGGTATGGCAGCTAACGGGTTAGCAATTCTTTTTACGCAACCTGGTTTTGGCCGCTACCATACACCTCTGAATCGTGTTGTCTCAACCAAAGGACAAACACACACTTCTTTATTCTGGTAGTATGGCACTCAATATGTTAGGTACTCTGTTTGAACGTCTCGCAAATATGGTGCTCACGGAGGGGCCTTATGCAGTTGGCCGAGGATGGGGAATAGGCGAACAGCTTCTTCCCCGCACCTCGTTTTCCTTGGTTAAGTGTTGCGCGATACTACCAAACCAGCCGATCATCACCATACTCGCGTAGTCCATCCTGTAGTGACGTCTAATATAGACGATGAAGCTACGATGGTGTGGAGTGAATGAGGCCTATTACGGAAGAAATGATATGCGATATATCCCTGTTCAATTGGTCGACACGGTATAAGATACAGTCCTTCGCATCACAATGGATCTTGTAGCTTCAGTTAGTTCCAACTTCACCACGCCAGCCATGTTCACCCAACTCGTGGGCGCATTCGCCCTTTTCAACAGTATCCCGGTCATCCAAGCAGCACCGAACTTGCAGAAGCAATGCCATGCATCTCGCACTGAGCACAAGTCAAGGCTCTTTGTCCTTACAGACATCAGCAATGAGCCTGATGACCAAATGAGTCTGGTTCGTTTACTCACATATGCCAACGAGATTGATATCGAGGGCATCGCTGTGACTACTTCGACATGGATGCCTGATAAAATTGACTACGAGTCAGTAGTGGGTGTTCTGGATGGGTATGAAACGGTTGTTGATAACCTAAACGCAAATGTTCCTTCCTTCGCGCCTTTTCCGTCATATAAACATCTAATTGGCAAGGTACACAAGGGTCATCCCGTATATGGAAGAAAGTCGCTCAACATGACTCTGAGTGACGCCGCCAAAGCGTTGATCCAGGCTGCCGACAATTCTAGCACCGATGATCCTCTTGTTGTCTCAGTCTGGGGCGGCAGTGCGATTCTGGCTGAAGCTCTTCAACAGGTGTCTCGCACAAGAAGTCAAGAGGCCATTGACGCGTTTGTCAAGAACCTCCGCGTTTACGCGATATCGGACCAAGACGATACAGGTATCTGGATCCGTCTTCGCTACCCGCAACTCTTCTATGTAGTATCACTTCATGGGTTCAGTGAATATACTGTGGCATCGTGGAACGGTATCTCCGGTGAACAGTATCGCCATTTTGATCAAGGCGGTCCGGACTCAAGTCTCGTGTCTAATGACTGGCTCGAGAGGAATATCCGGTTGGGTCCTCTGGGTTCACACTACCTCAACTGGTCCTTCATTATGGAAGGGGATACACCGTCGTTCCTCCCTCTTGTCCGTAACGGCCTGGGCGATGTGAATCATCCAGACTGGGGAAGCTGGGGCGGACGATATACGCTGCTTGACCACTCGGGTCAATCTAGAGTATACGCTGATACGAGTGATTATGTCGTGGGCAAGAATGGGCAGAGTTTCATCAGCAAGTTTGCTACAATTTGGCGGTGGCGTGAGGACTATCAGTTCGATTTTGCTGCACGTATGAAGTGGACCATTAACTCAAACTATTCCGAAAATAATCATCAGCCCGTTGCCGTTGTCAATGGCACTTGTGGTCCTGCGCCTCTTGAGCTAAAGTACAAGCCCGGCGACAATATTACTCTCGATGCCTCTGATAGCTGGGATCCGGATGGTGATGGATTAAAGTACGACTGGTTCCACTACCGAGAGCCTGGTGGATATGGTAGAGGGCTGGAAGGATTTGATCTGTCTCTGAAGATGGAGCCTACACTGACAACTCAGAGTCCGAGTGTGAATATCACGACTACCAATGCGGAGCGCAGTGTTGTAAGATTGGAAACAGCTAAGAACCTCAACGATGTAAGTGAAGTCCGGTATATTAAACTATGTGCGTACTGACGGTCTATCTCAGACACTTCATATAATTCTTGCCCTTCGTGATGCTACACAGCAGCCACTAGCTACCTATAGGAGAGTGATCCTAGAAGCTATATAGAAAGAGGAGGTCAGCAGTCTCATTTAAAGAGTCTGCAACTAGCTCTTGGAATCTCTGCGGGGATACATCCCGGTCTTCCTAATTATGAATGCAAGCTCCTGTTAAGCCTTCACTATTAAATAGCAATACGTCATTGGTAGGCGTTTGACGATATTGATGAAATCCAGCTATCGAGTATTTGAGCGACAGTGAGAAAAGATTATAGACAGCGTTGCATTCACCCAGTAGAGGATACCATTAAAACTTTCTTTTCAAGTCGAATTTATCTTTTGTATCTGTTTCTTTCGTTCTTTTATTTGTTATCCTTAACTGGGTTTTCTAATGCTTCGCGAAAGTCTTTTGTCTCTACTCTAATGGTATGCCCATTTTGTTCTGCTCATGTCATCTATACCTATGCTTCCTCTATGTAGTCCTCCTCTTTCTTATAAACCGCAAATTCATCAAACAATGCCACCTCCTCAAACTTCTGTGCAACAGCCTGGACGCCCGCCTCGTCTGGATTCGTCATAGCCAAATCAAAATCAACAATGAAATTCGTTTGTATACCTTCATGTACCAGTTCATGATGTTTGCCCCCCGCCAAAACCTCCGCCATGAGCTTCTTCGCTTCTCTATTACTCATCAACCCATTATTTATCGCCATTGTCAGAAACGCTTGAATCACATGCGAGAAGATCGGATACCCGACGTATAAATGCTGCCAGTACCTTATGCATAACAAAAAGTAAAATTTGGTGGTAGGGTCGCTGCGGCCTTCTTTGCAGATAGTGTTGGCTATATGGATTAGTGAGATATTAATGTAGGGCATGTAGCTGGTGGGCATCTTCTCCGTTCGGTAGATGAGTGCGAGACGCTTGAGTTGGTTAAGCGACGCGGAGAATATTGTTTTGGGGGTGCTGTCTTGCGAGTTGAAGGATCGGAGTCTGTAGTTTTGTTGGGTTTGGGCGAAGGGGCGGAAGATGTCGATGACGGCGCAATGAAACCACATACTGTGGAAGTTAGTTGATATCCAGGAAGATTGAGTTATCATTAGCATCAAAGTACGTCAACTTACTGGAAGAGAAAAACGTGTTCGTGGCTGTCTTTGTTCCACGCCATATCCTTATCCATAGAATCCGCCCATGCCAACATCTTTTGGTATTTCGCTTCGGCAAATGCTATAGGAACTCGATCGAAAATGGGTACTCTGTCGTTGGCAGAGTATACCACTGCAACTTCCTCCACTAACGAGAAGAACTCGCATAACTTTGTGAATGATTTGCCCATATACTCTGGAAGAGGATGATCAGGCCATGAGGGGCGTGCCGAGTCGTCCTGTCGGTCAGCTCCAGGTATTGGAAGAGCAGGAGTCGCTGTGATGCATTCGTCGTAAAAGAACATGACATGTATCCTATCACGTATTAGCCCGAGAGGACTTGGTTGAAAGTCAGCGTACTCACGTCAACCAGTTATAACAACCCCATGCGACATGAGCAGTCATTCTAAGCGAATCGTCCGGCAATTCGCGAAACGCCTGAGGGGTCACATGATCCCAAGGTATACCGTATAAGCCTAGCCTTTTCCCCATACTCCGACCAGCCTTTAGAAGTTCCTTGGCTAACGCATCATTTCCATTAAAGAAGCATCCCAGACTAAGAGTGTTGATAGCGGCCAGCGTAACTATATCATCAGACGATCCTTCAGCACGAAATAGCCTTTCGGCTTCTTTCAAGAAAATGTTCCCGAGAGGGACAGCTTTAAAGTCTATAGCAGTATAAGCGTGCTGTTGTAACAAATAAGTCAGATAGATTCTAAAAGGATACACTTGTAGAGATCACTTACACATGCAACGTATAGCATTGCCGTGACAAGAAATGTAGAGCAAAACTTGGGCACTCGATCCACGAGACTCTGAACGAACAAATCGGCGTCGATGAAACCAACAATTGTTTGATCTGTTTCCAGATACAATGATATGAGAGTCGCAGCAGACTCATCACTGATAGGGACCTTTGACCAATAAGAAATGTCAAGATCTTTCAATCTAGAGTCGCAGTACGGTTTTAAACCAGCTGATGAAAGCTCAATAGGCGTTGATGACGTTTTCCTAGAGACGAGGCTCCCAGACTCTGAGGAGTGACTGGAAGGCGGTGACGCAGGTTTGTCCAACGGCGAAATGTTAAGACTCGCAATATCGATTGGCAACAACGTAGGGTACACAATTCCGTGCCGTGCTGTGAGTTCGAACTCAATCCTCGAGCTAGTAGTCGGTAGCAAAGCCTGCGAGGTCTTGTGATCTGATAGCCGAACTCTTGTCTGCAGACTCCCCTGCAGAGACGAAAAGGCACCGGCCACATCAGCAGACGACCTCAACCGTTGCAGTAGTTTCAGTGCATCGCGTTCCGGGAGAGTCTTTAGCTGATCGACAATATCTGCGTAGTGATTGAAGCTATTCTGAAGAACATCAAGCTGCTTCTGAACCTTGATGGTCGAATCCACCGATTTGGGTGGAACTCTGTAGACGCAGGTCAAACTCCGCAACCGACACTGGTCACATTGAGGTTCTGCTCCGTTACACTTAAGCTTGTTAGTCCGAAGATTCGCGGAAATAAGACGCGTCAGGTAAAACTTACTGCGCGTTTCTTTTCTCGGCAGGGATTGCATGCTATCCTGACATGCTGTCGCTTCCTCTTTGTGATGCGAAATTGACGGCCTGCAACGAAAAGACCATCTTGGTCATCTAGATCCGGGTCGTTATCATCTCGCGGTGCAGGCTGGATCTGCCTGAAGGTGGCTGTCATGTTCTTGTCCCAGCACCCTTGACTGGATGCCGACCATTGTCGTTTTGATAGGCTGAGGCTGGGCTCAATTGAGTCGTGATACGACCTTTGTGGGGTTGGTTGGGTATGTGATGTGATTATGAGAGCATAGATTAAAGTTCCGGATCGGTGTAACTTTGATGCGGAGAGCTTTCGCTCTAGGGTAGTTGGTGCGTAATTGAAGCTATCGCGTCATTCGGCGACAGCAGCTGTTAGCATCGGTAGTGGAATAGAATACTACATGGTGGGTTACATTAATTCATGGTGCTATTTGCTGGAGTGCATGACCAATTGGCATTGTCCTCCTAAATCCTGTTGGATACTTGACTCGTGTGTAACTCGATATTTGCAAAATCTGAATCTCAACAGCTTACTAAGATGTCTCAGTTTTTTCCTGCCACGTTACAACCTCCCTAAAATCTTCACACTAGATGGCTAAGGCGGCTGGAAGAAAGATCTTATCAATGCATTGATGACCGGACATCCACTCGGCATTATGCAAAAATTCGTTGTTACTCCAACTGCGACGTGTAGTGTAGACAGCGCTAGAAGCCTGTAAAGAATTCTACAACGAACCAAAAGAAACGGAGACGCCGCACCGAGGTTCATCACACCGTCAATTCTAGTCTACTTTTGGTAAAGTAGCCGAGATCCATATGCCACGTTATGTACCATCCGCGCCTTAGCCGTCTGGGCCCTGGCTCTGCTGCTCTGTTAAATTCTTACCGCATACTGATCGAGATAAGCATCTGACATTATTGTACAACTATTCAACTATGATTGTACTGTTATTTCACTACGAATATCATACCGGGATAATAGTGACATCTGCAGAAAGTCAGGCCTCAACTTTATATGTTTTAACTTTCGATCTTCACGGCATGTCATCATTCATGAAGTCATTACCGCTTCGGGATATATCACCGTTTTCGTAGTGGATCGCCGCCAGAAAACGCAGTGACGTTTTAGCTGTTGAAAAACTTCAATGCTTTTCCTTACAAATCAAGCTCAGCAAATAGCCTCGGTACGTTGCCGCGCCACTTTGACGTGGTTACGGTACTCGAAAGGTGTACACTACTGTGTTTTACTGTACTGTACTGGCACCACAATAGGTTGCCAATCTGTATATATAGATGCCAACGCTCCAGTGACGTCGTTCATATCTCATATTCATTCATATACTATCTCAACTCATATATATCCATCTCATCCTCTCACTCTTCACTTTATACCCCTCAATCACTTAATCAAATACACACATAAACCGCCAATATGACACAGAACAAGACCCTCGTCTACAAGAAGATCCCTACTGGTCTCCCCGTTGCTGGTGAGCACCTTGTTATTGAGGACCGTCCCGTCGATATCGAGCAGGCTCCTCAGGGTGGTGTTGTCATCGAGCTTCAATATGCTTCTTTCGACCCCTACCTGCGCGGTAAGATGCGCGACACCTCAGTAAAGTCGTACGCTCCCGCCTTTGAGATCAACGACCCCATCACCAACGGCACTCTGGGCAAGGTCATCAAGTCCGACTCAGCCGACTTCTCTGAGGGAGACCTCGTTACCGGCTTCCTCCCCATCGCTGAGTATGTCCGTGTGGAAAAGGACACCATCCCCAAGGTCAACCTCCGCAAGATCCAGAACCCTCACAACCTTGACCTCGGTCTCTTCCTCGGCCCTCTGGGCATGCCTGGTCTCACCGCCTGGTCCGGTCTCCACGAGATCGGTCAGCCCAAGAAGGGAGAGACAATCTTCATCAGCTCCGCCGCCGGTGCTGTTGGTCAGATCGTCGGTCAGGTCGCTAAGCGCGAGGGCCTGACTGTTATTGGTTCCGTCGGTGACGACGCCAAGCTCGACTTTATCACCAAGGAGCTCGGTTTCGATGCTGGCTTCAACTACAAGAAGGAGGCCCCCAAGGATGCTCTCCCCCGCCTTGCTCCTAACGGTATCGATATCTACTTCGAGAACGTTGGTGGTGACCACCTCGAGGCTGCCCTTACAAACATGAACAAGGGTGGTCGTATCCCCGTCTGTGGTCTCATCTCCGAGTATAACACCCCCGCCGACAAGCGCGAGGGTGTCAAGGGCCTCATCAACCTTATTGCCAAGCAGATCAAGATGGAGGGTTTCCTCGTCTCTGACACAAACTTCGGTCCCAAGCACTACAAGGACCACCAGGAGAACCTCCAGAAGTGGCTTGGTGACGGCAGCGTCAAGGCCAAGCTCTTCACCACTGAGGGCATTGATAACGCCGCTGAGGGCTTCATCGGTATGCTCCAGGGCAAGAACTTTGGCAAGGCTGTCCTCAAGTTGAAATAAGTTAATGCGTCTATGATGATGAAATATTTAAAATGGGAATAGAAGGACTATAGAAAAGAAAATCATAATAGTAAATAAAAATTTGTCAAAATACAAACAAGTCCGTTGCAACGTGATTTATATATCCAAGACAAATCGACCATCATTCGAATCACAGAGCCAATGAAAACCAGCACTGGGAAACAAAGAAAGCTGGTGCCTAGTATCTGTTGCGCAGCGTGTGAGAAAGCGGTTGACTATCACTCCTGTTGTGATTTTCGTATCGTTGTCTGGCTGATATGTTTGGCAGAACAAGTGAAAGAATCAATAGTCTGGCGCTATTTTATCTGATAGAAAGTTCACTTCACGCATGTATTCCTCCCGCTTAACTCCACATCTCAGTCTTCATATTTGCCACCCAAAGTGCCTCGTTGGGATATTCATCCAGAATCATACGCAAGTACTCTTCCCAGTCGTCCCTCCAACCGCCATTAGCAAATATGGCGGACGAGTATTCCCAGTAATTGGGGTACCAGGATGCATACTCCCAGTCAATAATGACAAGAGTCCCGTCATCTTGCACAATAATGTTCTTCCTCTGCAAGTCATTATGGGTGAAGACAGGACTCCCATTACTGCGAAGAACAGTCGGCAGAACATGCTGGTAATATCGGACCTTGTGGGCCGTACGATCCCCAGTTTCGAGTGCGTAGATTCGAATGACTGAGTTTATCAGCTCTTCTTCAGTCGCGAAAGGAGAGGTAACATTGTCGAGACCTCCTTGGGTTCCTGTGAATACGTCGTCAAGTGGTGGACCACCGTTGATGTCACCGAAATAGCCTGGGTCTTCCAATTGTCGAAGCTGATCAAATGAGGTTCGAAGAGTCTTGGCTATAGAGGCTTTTCGTGTCTTGTCAAGTTCAGCCCACAGTTCCTTAAGAGTCTTCCCCTGTATATGCTGCATGAGAATATACGTGACGACGTTGCGTCCCTCTTTCCGTTGGTAGATAGCGTAGACCTTGGGTACTGCCACTAAAGTCTCTTTTGCGACGTAGAGCATGCTGTGGGCCTCCGCAGGTCGAACTTCCGAGCCATATTTCATAACGAAGTTTTCTCGAATTCTGACAACCCTTGCGCTGCGTGTGTTTGGCATAGGTTCTCCGCTATCAACATCATTGGGGGTTGGTAATGGACCATGAAAGTCCTCAGGTTGATCCCTGAACAGGATGACGTATTGCAGTGGCTCAGATGTGACGCAGTCCATCCCAAGTGATAATGTCGTAGTTGTTGGTAACCAAATGTCGATTTGTGTTGGTTCTCTGTAACAAAGTGAAGAAAAAAGTGGACGAAGTGAACAAAGCATCGTTGCGTGTCATTCGGCAGAACGTGACTGATGTAAGCAAATCGCTGGACCGACCCAGAACAATCCAATTTATCTATCAGTTATACACCATGTGTCTGTTTCAAATTTTATCCTTCGTTACTTCGTCGCTACCTCTTGAAACAACCCTCCAATACGCCAGGATGATCATCAAAGTGATGACGTTCAAATACATGTAACCAATCCCATGCAAAATGCTGAAATAGTCTATTCGGCGTGAGCCGTACCGAGCTTCAAGGAAGCTCTTTATGCTTCTTCACCTTCTTGCTCGGCGAGATTCTCATCTGAGCCTTGCCAATCGTCGCTTTCAAGGCCGTCGCGACGGATGAACAGGGATGAAACCCAGCCTAGAATAGCTAGACCGCCAAAGACACTCCACGCCAGTGCTTCTCCCTTGGGACGGATGTTGATGGATAGACTGAAAAGGCCACCTGAGACGAAAGGTCCGAAGCTGCGACCGAGTGCAGAAAGAGTTTGCGCCATGCCGTTGAGACTACCGAGGCTGGAGTGCGATGGCGCTGAGTTTGTGATCTAGAATCGTTAGCGAAGTCAATTGAGATAACGGGACCAAGAGACGTACCAGAAGCATAACACTGGAAAGACCACCGACAGCGCACATGTTCTTCAGGATTAGCACCAACCCAAGCTCAATATACAACCACATCTTGCCGCTTCCGACACCAAACAAAGGCTTGTCATCAGCATAGCCAACCCAGGGCATGAATAACATGCTGACACCAAGTCCTAGGAGCGAAATTTGGTAGGTACCTAGATTACCCAACTTTACCTTGAGACGCTGGAACAGGAAGGCCTGGAAGATGCAGCTTGCCATTCCTGCGATGCTCAAGCTGATACCAATTCTACTGGGCATCAAGTCGCGACCGGCAGGTGCAGGCGTCGCAGCAAAGATGGGGTACAAGCTGTTGAAGGAGATGTTGGACAATTGGAATACAAGGTAGGTGAACAGGACCAGAATTGTGGTTCGGCTGAGGTCCTTCCAGGCGGACAGAGCAGGGTCGAGGTTGTTGTCATTATCGTCAGAATCGGTTTCTTCATCGTCAGAGTCGGAGTCGGATTCGAGCGCTCGTCCAGATGAGAGAAGAGGCTGGTTCTGGGACCGCGATCGAGGCCAACGCGCGCTCCAGGAGGGACGGCGAGGAGGGGGTGGGCGCGAAGGGAAGAAGGAAAGGAGCTTCTCGACCCATGCGGGTTTCTCGAAGGTGACTTGGGTCTTGTCCAGAGTCTCTTCAAACCAGATGCTGACGACAACAACGCTAACAGCTAAGAGACCAGCGGAGAGTATGTTGGGAGCCAGATAAGGGTATTTCCCGCCCATCTTCCCCACTAGTATGCCTCCCAGAGCAGGCCCAGTGATGCTGCCAAGGGAGTAAATGACAGGCAGGTAGGTGAAGGCGCGGCTCTGGTTAGATCGATCCGTCACCTCTCCCAGGACGGTGGGAACACAAGCAGCGTTACCGTTAAGCAGTCCCATCATAACATGAACAAGTACAATCTGCCAGTATTCCTTGCAAAAGCCAAAAACAGAGAAGCAGCCCATGAGCGCAATTGTGCCCATGATGAGGACCGGCTTCCTTCCAATAACATCCGAGGCATATCCCCAGAGAAAGTTTGTTGACAGTTGCGCCAACGCGAATGAACTTGCAAGTATTCCAACATATAACCCGGCTTCGTCATCTGGGATGCCAGGCATGTTCAGCACCATCTCGGGGAGGTACGGGGATATCGAGTTCAGCGCGGTTTGCTCGGCGAGGGAGAGAAAGGCTAGCAGCAACAGCTGTCGCACGGGCAGCGGTGTCTCTTCGTTATCATCTTCATCGTCGGAATCGCTCGCATTGGAACCAGCATATGGCTGTTCGAGGGGAGTCTTTGGCGGCGTGGTAGGAAAGGTCTGGTATCGATGGGATTGGCGTCGCATATTGCTGAGAGTAGGGATGGGCGCGCCAGCATGGAAGGAGCCTGAAGAGGCTGTTCTCTCGACGGCCATGGCCCTTCTGGAGGCGGCCTTTGAGGAGTTATTTCGCGAGGGCGCCATGATGTGTAATGGCTATGGTTACAGCCGAGGCCTTTCGGGAGAAAGCTTGACGTTGGAGATCAAGCCTCGCTCAACTCAGGGTCGACGAGTGGTGACGTAGCGTAGCGTAGCGGACGTAGGAAGGGCGAGATTTGTTATGGCGGGGCTGACACGAGCCACGATGAGATCAAGGCTCTAAGTGTAGAACGCGACTGGGAGGAGGACAAGGGCATTCATTGGCTGCTGATGGATTTGCTAAAGATCGATGATCGTCGAGAAGGGGTTGTTTATGTTGTGTTCCGATGAGATGAGACAATTAAGATTGTGTTTGTGCTTGTACTTGTGCCTGTCCTTGTTCTTGTGGCTGGAAATAATCTTCAACAAATATTCCGAAAATCGGCCGATCGTTGTTTTTCTGATTTTAGGCAGGTGCTGTGTAATCTGCAGGTCATGTTTACTGCACTGCACCGCACCTTCTGAATTTGATCGCGTGAGCGCAAGGTACGTAGTACATGTACATGTAAGATCGCTGATGTAATTACGGGTCTTATTGCAATCATCTGCCAATCATACATCGCCGTTATGATCCCACCGGGCGGGTTCCTCCGGTCTAAAGTCAATGGGACAAAAGGCTTATCCAAGCTTGTTTTTGTCTTTTCTTTGATGACTCTTGTCACCGGCTGTCGATCTCGATCTTGGCAGTATAGAGTGAAACTGTAATCACTGTTAGCACCAAGACATGTCCTCATTTTGTGTTGTTAGTGGCTGTAAACGTGTACCCCAGTAAACGCAATTACCCTAGAGAGCTCTGTACATTACCGCGACACACATTTGGCTTGCTGTCTAAAGATGAAGCAAGCTACAGATCAAAACGATACAAGAGACTCGGCATGCGTGAAACTTTGAATATTCACAAGTTTGATTCCGCTATGAGAGGCATGGCGCCAAGGAATGATTAGCCGATCATTAAAGGATTCTTAAAACTGCCAATTCATTCCTATCAACCGCTACCAAAAGCTGCGTACATATATCTCAAAACAATTAATCATTCAGATTTAGTCCTCAATCTCATAAATCTCTTCAAGCATACTTTCCAAAAACTCCTTCTGCTCATTCATCCACTTCCTCGCCCCAGCAATGTCATAAGGCCTTTTCGCAACCTCCCGCGCCCGCTCCCCCTTCTGAAAATGCCGGATCCTCTCCTCCAAGATCTCAAGTCGATACTCAGTATACTGATGATACAAAGTTGACAAATTAGAAATACCACGAACGCCCGTCAAAACTGTCTCATCCTTGACAAGAGGGTCCTTTGCTCGAAAAGAAGTAACCATAGCGATTCGTTCACGACCACCAAATGCTTTGAGGGCTTGGTGCTCGATATATCGACCCTGCATGACAACAGCTGTACCCTGCACCGGGCCGCGAACAAGCTTTATTTCACCATTGGGAAGACGGAGAGCTGTTTCGCCGCCGATCATTCCCTCACAGTTGGAAAGCATTGTTACCACGACGAAGGGAAAGGAGTCGTAATGCCATGCAACTGCTGATGCGTCGTCTTCCTGCTTGGCTTCGTCGTTTGTTTTGGGATGTTCAACGCTGTCCGCGTTGGCGTAGTTGATAGAGACGTTGCAGTTGCCGATGTCGAAGTCAATTGCAGGAACCAGTTCTGTGCCTGCGATGGCGGAGACTTTTGAGAGGACTTCGGGAGATCGCCATGCTGCGTGGATAAAGGGGGCGATACTTGACAGAGTAAGCATGTATGTTGTCGTATGTAGGGTCAAGGATGCTTACTCAGGGCCCATACCACGAATCATGTTCTTGATAAAGCCAGATGTATATTGAAAGTCCTTAAGAACAGGCTCACTGAATGCCTCAGCACGCATCTGTTCAACTGCCTCGGGGGTAAAAAGCTGGAAAGGTTCACAGACAGCATTGGGAGCAATGCCCTGTCCTTCAAGACCAATCTCTGCCATTGTGTATATCTTCTTTGGTGGCTCGTAATTGACATGCTTTTCAGCGTTGAAGGGTTCTCGGACGGTCTTTGCGGCTTCGTCGATTAAGAATTGCGGGATGGGGTTAGATGGCCTTGTGGCTCGTTTCGTCTTGGAGGGGATGGGCTTTGGAGCCCGAGAGACTGTATCTGTGACAAGAGCAGGCATTGTAGAGGATATTTGGAAAGAGAAGCTATTAGGAGGAGAATAGAAAGAGTTAGGATTGTAAAATAGTGTTGTGTTTGATGAGTAGCTCGATAGGCGATGGAAAGGTGGTTATCTCCATAATCTTATATGTTCCTGCTATCTTGTTCTAGAAAGAAGCCTTAGACTGTCTGTCTCCTTCAGTAAAACACCCAGTTTATTCCTATCACCCCACATAAAATCCAGCAAATGTCACATCCCCAGGTTCCTCCCGCATCTAAGGCTTAGCTCAAATGACCCGAAGATCTGAAATACTGAGGTGTCGTATCTCCCACGTCTCGCGCGGAAACCCTTCGGCTTTGACTACCGACTCTTGAAACATACTAATCAGAGACTACTGTGACACCTTCGGGTGAAAAGCCGAGGGACGCGAATGACTTCAAGAGACTGAAGAGCCGAAACTACTTTATGCTCGGCAGTTATTACAAGTTCATGATAGTTCGATGGGCAAGATTAGCCGCTGGACTATCGTCTTGCATTGCCCTGCGGTGATGCTTTCTCCTCTTCCGACCAATGCTGGTCAAATGATTACTCTAGAATAATGATACATGATAGCTACATCACATATGATCACAAGGCTGCGTTCACAACGTTGTGGAGTTTGGTTTTCAGCTTGACATGCCAAAGGGCGTTTACAATTACAAATTCGATGCCTAACACCTATGAAAACAGGCTTTATAGAAGACAGGGTATCTACTGTGATGGACCGATATCATCTACTTCTAGAAGACTAGACCTATTGCTGCCAAGCCTTATCACAAGGGACATATAAGATGAGGTGCTTCGGCAACTCTTTCCGTAGCGCCAGTGCAAACCCATCACAGTACCAAATCCATGAGCCTACAGGTAATAGACAGACCTAGCCTCTTTTTTGTTACCTTTAATGTCAAGTAGATTACATTCAATACCGATATTCCTATCCAAGCACAGTATACACACCAATTACCCCATCTGTACATGAATCTTCAAGCCATGCATGGGAACAGAAGAACCCCTACGTTACCAATCCCATCTGATCACTCTTCTGCACTACGGCAAATGCATCCGGACTACATCCCACGCAGGTTCATCATGAAATCTGTAGCAACCTACCGCCGCGTCACTAGTGGTACTACTGTGGGTGTGTCATTTCCTATCAGGCCTCTGACATATGGCATCCTTTCATTTCTATCAGTTTACCCAACTGTGTGGACATCATGGTGCTAGGTTACTCACCTAACTATCGATTCCCTTCGTAGATCACCTGAAGGACATAACCTGCATTTTGGAGTGAGTACTAGATCTCTATTGATTGCAGAAAGACCGATATTCTGCGATATGACATTGACACTACAACCAACGCTTTTCATGTACAGTATAAATACAAATACCACACCAAATTGCTGATAACCAAAAACTCTCATCTCACTCCAAAGTCAGCATGTTCTCCGGCATAATATCAGGATCCCCGATCTGCTGCACAATCGCCATGAACTCCTCTGATGAAATCCCAATATTGTCCAAAAACTCCAGATCGCTTGTGCCCCCTGCTCCTCCACACTGCATCTCCATTTCCGCAGCCAAAAGCCTCTGCTGCTGTTCCTCATCAGCCTTCCTGGCTATTTCAGAAGCTGTTTCGTCCGCCACAGCGAGAGAAAGTGTTTGGAGTCCTTGCTGCTGCACCTGCGTGACGAGTTCTTGACATTGTGCTTCGAGATACACCAGTTCTTGCTTTCGCACATTAGCAAGGCGGTTACCACGCGCGATCATGTTGTCAAGAAGTTGGTGGACTAGAAGACGGCTGTTTTGCTCGTCGGCTACGCCTGGGAATAAAGCTGTTGCCATGTTAAGATGGAGAGCGGCACCGAAGGTGAATTCTATATCGTAGGAGAGAAAGACCTCTGCGCATTATTAGAATAGGTAAGAAGAAAAAAAGTCAAGTTGGTATTACCGAGAAGGCTGTATTCGCTCGTCAGGATCTGGAGCGTTTTCACAGCTGACTTGATACCTGTGGATATCACCGCTGCTGTTTGGCCGAGGAAAGCTTCCGAGTTCTCGTCACCCTGCTGGCCAAGAATATCTAGACGTTCCTTCAGAACTGAGAGTAGTAGGGGACGTGTAGCTACTATCACACACTGCTCTTGTCAGCGATCTATCCACTTTTCTACCGCCTGGATGTGCTCACCTGGTGATATAAGAGAAATATGTATTTTGTACCGCGAGGCATTGTATCTACGGAGTTTCTGAATTTTGTTGATATGATCTTTTCGATCTCTTGTGCGTGGTGTGCCAAAGTGTGTAGAATGGCCTTCGTTTGCTCAAGAAACTGATCAAGCGGTGTTTTCTCGGGTTTATAAAGTGCTGTACTCTGTTAGATGGAGGCTGTTCTATCAAACAACTCCTACTTACTGGTCAAGATCACTGACAACAGGTGTGATAGATTCACCTGGAGACTCCTAGCGCTGTCGTCCTGTGATCCAACGTTGGGCGGGTTAACTGGCGTGGAAATATCACTATCCTGCACTGACATGGGCAGTCCTAGAGAAGACGAAAAGTGCCGATCCATGATATACAGAGTCCACCATAAATCACGACAGCGAGTCACTGTTTCACTACCAAGTTCGCTATCCGGTAACTGTGTGTGTAAACCTTCCAACTGAGCAATCCTAATCGCTTGTCCAAGCTATCACAAGTCAGCCTTTCCATAACAACAGCATAGTTATAACCTAGCTTACGTATACGTGCGCAGACTCCCTTTCATCGATAGAGTAGAGATACAAACCAACCATGGCCAAAACCTCAATAGCAAGTAAACTATCTTTCCAAAGCGCCGTGTGGTCCGGCATAAGACCCATTGCTCTTACAAAGAATTTTGAACCAGGAGGTTCGGTGGAGGGCGTCGGCTGGAAAGAATGAAATGCCGTCCCAAAGGCCATAATCAATAGAAACTTGACGTACCAGAGGCGGTTCTCCACTGCCTTATTCTGCGCGTCCGAGTAAAAGTCACGAATTTGGTTCACAAACTCTATCTCGTCGAACAGACGATATGTCTGACCGAGGTGGAACTTGAAGGTGTGAAAGAGGTAGATCGCGTAGTCGAGCGATGGTAAACCTGTAACGTCTGGCTTTTCGTGTGGTGGACGAATATTCCATGATAGCGTGTATACATCGTCTTCTATTAATTGCGGCGGAATCATTTCGCCGCCTGGTTGTAGTTTATCGCCAAGCATGAGCATCAACCGTAGTGTGAAAGACCAAGTCGACCAAGGCGCCAGCCAAACTATGCCATGAGAGTCAGCGCAATTCTAGACAAACTGTTTCAAGACTCACTCCAGGTGCGCCTGTTCTTGCGGGTATTCTTAATAATCTTGGAGGGTATGGTAAACGCGCTAGGCCATATACTCAACGGCGACTCGCCCTGCTGATATGGGGCAGAGACAGAGGAGGAAGGGGGACCTTTGTTGGCAGGGTCAGACTCAGATTGTTGGTGCGAGTGCGATCCCTCCACTGTAAGCGCAGGAGAAGCAAGGCTGGTATCGACTCCGCACTCACCGAAAGCTGCGTCACTGTTACGTTTAAGACCAGGAGAGAAAGATTGAGAATGACCTTGGGATATTGATGGCGAACAGTATGAAGGCTGGGAGTGAACGGAGGCGACCTCTATTGAAGACCGGTATGGGGGAGGGGCGGAGGATATTGTTGCCGAGGGAGGTGAGCGGTAAGTAAATGGTGTTTCTATGCTGTGTCTACCTTCGAGGATGGTGTTTGATGGGGAGCGCTGGTGTTGTTCAACTTGTTTTTGAAGGTCTTGAAGATATCTGATGGCTGTCAGTATGTTGGTGATCGACATGAAGGCTGATGTGGCTGAACGTACTTCTCAGAGACCATAACCTTCGTTCCGCCTTCTGTGAAGCGACATTGCACGGAACGTCGCTGACAGTTTTGACATGGGTCATCGCCGGAGCATTTTATCTTACTTTGCCTACAAGCGATGCAACTTTGAAGATGTTAACATGAGAACGACGATGAGACCCGGAGAGTACGAACGCGTTGGCTGTTCTTCTTGTCTTTCGAGGTTCGCTCTGCTCTGAAACCATGGCGGCCTGCCTTTATCTGGTGTCTCAGTATCAACACTGCAAAAGGTTGAGGACCAGAAGTGATAGCTGGAGTGCACCCGATAGCTCAGTGAGATATGCGCAATGCAATGCAGAGGTCGGTCAATGCCAATAGATACGCGGTCATAGAAGGCGAATGTGGAAGAATTGCTACTGTAAGGTAAAAAACGGTTTTGGAGGGCGGACTGCAGCATCCCCCTGTAAGGTTCCACTGACTTTAGCGCAATCTTGTCCCCCGCACTGAACTAAATAGTCACTGATTGGCCTGAAGGGATCCGTTACCGGGGAATCTGGGGGATGGCGAGGTCAGTTGAGCTTTGATGGAAGTTCTAGAAGAAATAGACGTAAAGCACGGCTGACGTTGGGCTCGTGGCAAAGCACAAATACGATGGGAATGTTATCTGTGGCATTTGATAATCTGTGATAACCGTCTTGGATATCGGTCTGTAATCCCGGACGTTATCTATCTTGCCCGCCCTTGGAAGATAAACCAACGGACCTAACTCTCCAGCTGATCACGCCCATCACCAAGATAAGAAAGGTCATCCATCCATCCATCCCCAACCTCGACAGTACCAAAACAAAGACACACACCATTCCCCGCATTTGGGTTAGGTAACAAGCAAGGTTGAAAGAAAAGTCACACCTAGATGCTACAATAATATTCCTTCACCACCTGCATTGTTCAGATAGCGCGGGGTCGATCTTTTGGAGCTTTCACCGTTACAGGTAATATTTCTGCAAACCTCACATGAGCCACGTAGTCAAAGATAAGTTGGAGAAATAGCGCGATCGGAGGTAGCAGTACAGATAGAGGATGTTTTCTCGGTGTATCAAGTGCCGGTTTGTTGCAGGGATCGGTAACTATGCCGATCCGATTGGATAGTCAACAACTAAGTTACCACTTTAGAATCACTATCTTTGTCATTGTGACGAAGTAAATTGTTATTTATTAATATCAACCGTTTGAAGGTTTACCTCTATAGAGGTCTAGACCGATTCGTCAACTCTACAACCCCCTAACAAGCTTGACAGCGGCTATCGCATTCTGATCGTAGTCCCAGTGCTCAGAGTCGTCCAGAAAGATGGTTTCAAGCTTCCCAATCTTGAAATCGTCATCTGTGAATGCTTTGGCACCTTTGGCGCGTCGCAAGCCGCACCATTCGCACTCCTTGTTGTTTATGACATTCTTCCTTCCGCAGTAGGTGCACTCCCACCTCTTGTGAAGATCATCGATTTTTGTACTGGGCGCCATGGTTAGAATAATTCGTTTCTATGGTTAATCTACTATGTAGTACGTTGAAGTGTTGATGTTTATACGAGAAGGTTTAGCAAGTTTGTTTAATGGAGAGACTAGCCTTCTACGATTTAATTTCCAAGCTTATATATACGGCGACATCTGAACTGTGAATATATGCTGGTTCAGCTCAGAGGCATATGTTGTGAACCGTAGTTCAAGTACTTGCATACGCACAAATATCTGTCGACGTTTGTTCGTTTATAGTCTTGGTTGTTTGTAGGTATTTCATCACCTTGCTTGCACTCTGTCAACGTTGTGCTACTGTTGGTTATGCCCGTTAAATTGACAGTATGTCGCTGCTTACAAAATTAAACTGTTAACAGACTCTAAAGTTGTTGTAACTCAACTCCGGCTTTTGGGCCGATCGATATGCCCTTGCTCGACTTAAGCGGTGTCCCCAAAATTCACAAGCAGCCGAAAAACGTTCTAGATCACGCTCAATCTAGAACAATTTCGAGTAACTGCCGAAGATAGACAGCGAATGTCAATTATGCCCCGGATAATGCAGGCTCGGCCGCTACGGAACGTCACGACCAGCCGAGATCTAGATAGCAGACACCTATGGGTGGGGAAACCTACACCCTCGGTTTCGTCCCATTTGTTTCGGTAGCAGCAGCCGAGAGAAGAACCCGTGCCTGGCTATCCTGTATTGGCAAATTAACAGGTGATAGTGAATAGTAAAGTTACTATTCGGGTTACGGACCTGTCAGTGAACCGTCTGTATTTATGCTAACGACAGATCGCCTAATCCAGTCACCAGTTCAGTCAAAACCCATGCTTTACGATTTTATGTAAACATATACCAGCGATTCTCATTCCTTTACAACACCTAATCATACTTGAAATTATTCCATCATCCTTAACATGTTAGACCTTCTCATCATAGGTGCTGGCTTTAGCGGTCTCGAGGCAGCTCGCACAGCCCAAAAGGCTGGTCTGTCCGTATCAATTCTCGAAGCTCGAGATCGCGTCGGTGGAAAAAGCTGGACTGTACCTCTCAAAAACATCAAAGGAAACGCAGATCTAGGCGCTGCTTGGGTCAATGATGAGATGCAGCCCATAATCTGGTCATACATTGAGCAATTCGGCCTCAAGGATCAGATCGTTAAGCAGAGACTTGGCCATAAAGCCGTCATGGTTGAAGCCGACGGAGGAAGAATTGAGTTCATGCACGGTATTACCCCAGACGTAAGTAAATCTGAACAAACGTCGACATGCGGGTACTGACAGTGATTTCAGTTCTCACCAGAGGATAAGAAGAACGTTGAAATGGTGCGTGACCACATCCAAGCTGAATCACTCAAGAAAGACGGCTTTCGTGATGAAGATGATCAAATCAGTGTAGACGAATACGTCCGCAGATTGGGTGCCAACAAAAAGACCCGCGACATGATCAATGTCTGGGTCCGCGTTATGCACGGTCTCGAATCAACAGAAGAGTCTGCAGCTTGGTTCATTGAATACTGCCGTACCAACCACGGCCTTCTAGCCATTAGAGGCGATGACCGTACCGGTGGTAATTACATGCGCATCAAGTGTGGTACGCAGACTATCGCCAAGGGTATCGCGGAACTTGTTGGACATGAGAATATCCATCTATCGAGCCCTGTTTCTTCTATTGAGCAGAATAAGAAGCAAGTTACTGTCAAAACCACAACAGGGAAAGTGATCAAGGCAAAAAAGTTGATCATTTCCATACCATCAGCTATGCTCAAAGAATTGAGCTTCTCTCCCCCTCTGCCTGCCCGAGCCCAGGAAGTTTACAACAATGCCAAGCTGGGTCATTACAACAAGGCAATTGTTTTCTACAAGAAACCCTGGTGGCGAGAAAGTGGTTTCAACGGTTTCGTCATGGATATCAATGGCCCAGCCTGCGTTATCCGCGACACCTCGTTCGACGACGAAGGCATTTATGGATTCACCTGCTTCACCAATGGCTCAGTTGGTGAAGAGTGGGCTAAACGAACACCAGAGAAGCGACGCAAGGTAGTTCTGGATCAACTGGCCCACGCTTTCAACGCAGGCCGAGACTCAGAAGTTTATGAGCCACTCGAGTACATCGAACAGATCTGGAAGCATGAGCAGTATAGTCGTGGTGCTCTTGCGCCGGTGACCAAGATTGGTCATCTCAGTAAGTATCGAGATATTTATGGCAAGGCGATTGGACATATTCACTTCGTTGGGACTGAGTATGCGACACATTGGAAGGGATATATGGAGGGAGCTTTGACGTCGGGGGATGCTGGTGCAAAGGAGGTTATTGAGGCACTGAAGAAGGAGAGTCCAAAGGCTAGACTTTGAGTATGTAGGTGTACTCACATTGTCCCCCGTATTTCGTGAGGAATTACTAGACTGAATGCTTCGTTCTTCTGAATGCGAGAGGTCGAAAAAGTCAACTATCGGGTGGGTTTCAAGTCTATTTTGCTATTCAGGCTAAATAGTTTCAAATCTGAGATTGGAATTTCCCCAGTGCGGTGCAACGCGAATGATACAAAGTTCTAACATGAGAAGAGCAATGTATTAATTTTTAGGAGCCTAGCTAGGGGGAGGGGGAGAGAACAGCGGAATCGGTTTGGTGGCAGATCACCGATTTCTGGTGTAAGCAATTACGATGTATGCCCCCTCCTCGAGTCCTGGTTGTATCCAATGTAAGACATGCTGCCTAATCGTTATAACGGGCTGCATAGATGGTATAAATTATCATGCATGAAGTGGGCTATGACGTGGCAACATCTGGTAGGTACGTTGTCTTGATTTCGATAATAATGGGGTTTCCAGCTATGAAGCCTTTGCCCAAATTATTTCTGAGACTGATTTATTATACTTTCTGGTTTCTTCGCCCCGTCTGAAACATCCTGCACCTCCTTCGAAACACCAAGCTGTATAGTCAGAAGCGAAGACCTCCATGGTGTTTTAAGCTTCTCTATGGATCGACATATTCCGACGCGCAAGCATGACTTTGTGTGATATCTGTAGGGAAATACCCTGGGATGCACTGCCAGAAATTCCTCCAAATGTCGCCAATGTCCTCAACGGCTGGTGGTCTCACCAGGAGGAGTTCTGGTACTGGCCTCGGGAATACCAAGGGTGTTTGTTTTACAGCAGTCTCGAAGCTTTACAAAACTCTGCAACAGAGTCAAATTGTGATCTCTGTAGCATCATTTTGAGCCAAATGTTGAAGTGGAATGGAGTAGCCAACGACACAGATGGGGCACTTTCGGAGTTCTGGCTTGTGAGGTCTCCATCTAAAGACGGGGTTTGGGTTATGACGTCCCCGAATAGAACGGCAGACAAAGCAATATTGGTAGCAGCGATAGGTCTTTGTGCTAGAGAAGGTAAGAATGGCATTAATCACTTACACTTACAAATGGGAACAGCTAATGTTCGTAGGTGATACACTCGGGAAAGTTATTCGCGGGCGGCCAGTTGAGCCGCAAAGAGGATCCCCAATCGCAATTAGCAGGGTACGCCATTGGTTAAACGAATGCGACAAACATCCTCACTGCAGTCCGCCGGGATCATTTTTGCCTTCCCGTGTGATAGACGTTGGTGACAACGTCAGCAGTTCTTATGTCAAGCTCTGTGATACACGAAACCATGAGCCTGCACGGTATCTGGCACTGAGGTACTTGGATAGTGAGAATGGGAGATTCTACCCGTTACCATACTGATACATGTGGTCTAGCTATTGCTGGGGAAACATGCCGCAGTTGAAAACTACCAAGGCTACGCTTGAAGATCGAGAAAGTTGCATAATGGTATCTTGTCTACCACAGACACACCGCGATGCTGTTCAGCTCACTCGGGAGCTCGGGGTAAGGTATTTGTGGATAGACAGCATTTGTATCATTCAAGATGACACAGAGGATTGGGAACGAGAATCGGCCAGGATGGTCTCTATTTATGCTAACTCATACCTAACTATTGCGGCATCCAATGGCAGTGACAGCCATCAAGGAATCTTTACAGAAATCTTACCAAGAAGGTATGTTCCCATTGATCTAAAACTCGGCGATTACCATGGGCAAGCGTTGGCATTTAGCTGCCCACTCCAAGAAGAGGCGTCCTGCGTCGAGCATTATGGAAATGGAATGCATGATCCCACTCGCGTGCGCTATATAACCTTGCCGAAAGAGCCATTATCAGGGCGTGGCTGGACCTTGCAAGAACGCGTGCTATCTCATAGAACCCTTGTTTATAGCCACTATCAGACTTTTTTCGAATGCAGTGAAGGATACCGAGGGGAAGATGGCTTGTTCTTGAAGACCCGCTTCGAGACCATACACGAAAAGTCCGACAAAAGAAACACAAGTTCCAAAGAAGAGAAATTACAATCATGGTACAGACTTCTCCAGCTCTACGGGAAGCGAAGTTTATCAAGGGCATCGGATACACTTCCTGCAATATCGGGCCTTGCCGCTATCTTTGCGACAAGACTAGATGATCAATACGTGGCTGGTCTTTGGCGATCGGACATGATTAGGGGTTTATGTTGGTCGTGGTATTCCTACTGCAGACGCCGAAGAGAATATAGGGCGCCTTCTTGGTCATGGGCGTCTGTTGATACATTTGTCGATGGGGACTTTAATTCTACCTTCCATGAATTGGCAACGATATTAGAGGTGGATATTACTCCAAAAGGTGCAAACCCTTATGGAGAGGTTTTAGAGGGTAAAATCAGGATATCAGCGCCATTGAAGCGTCTATATCCGCCAGAAAAAGGGCGAAGATTGACTATCGACGATTTTAGGAGTGGATTGTGGCTCAAATTTCACCCAGATGAATCTCAGGATTCAGCTATTTGCGGACACTTCGACTTTGATGCGTCAACGGAAGGCGACCCACAGGTTGCCGCGATATTCCTGAGAGAAATCGAAGAAAGAGAGCTCTATGCTTTGATTCTCCGGGATCTGACTGAATCTTCAGATAGAGACTGGCCAGTCCGTGGATTAATTGTTGCAAAGATGAAGGAACGTGAGGAGTATCAGAGATTTGGCTATATGACTATCAAACGATCGGCTTTCATGCATGCAATGGAAGGGGATGACAAGGTTGCAACAATCACGATAATATAAACGCTGGTCCAGGAATTGGTACCGCGATCGCAGGCGTGGTTACCGTT